>PNEQ01050118.1:22885-42653 GCA_003012365.1 Medauroidea extradentata
TTTTTTTTTTTTTTTTTTTTTTTTTTTTTTTTTTTTTTTTTTTTTTTTTTTTTTTTTTTTTTTTTTTTTTTTTTTTTTTTTTTTTTTTTTTTTTTTTTTTTTTTTTTTTTTTTTTTTTTTTTTTTTTTTTTTTTTTTTTTTTTTTTTTTTTTTTTTTTTTTTTTTTTTTTTTTTTTTTTTTTTTTTTTTTTTTTAACACGCTACGCTATACGCCCTATCCCCTCATAACACAAATAATTTCCGGGACGATGCACGCAATGGCGGCACGAGATCTTCCTCGCTGTCAGAATACGCAGATTTCGGTGAATCAACAACTAGAAAAGAACTGATGATCTTCAAACGATTGAAAAATAATTTCTTGGATCTTAGCTAAGTTACCGTTCAAACAAAAAACTACATCACAATCTGTTCATTCGTTTATGAGCTACGATGCCCCTCCGTCCCCCCCCCCCCCCCCCCCCCCCCCCCCCCCCACACACACGTTACACTTAAAACACCACTTTTTTTGCGTCGGGGTTAACAACTCAAGACCGCAACAAAACAATTAATAAATTCTCAAACTTCTCGCGTTTATAGCTCTAGTTTCCGCCTTAAACAAGATGAGCCAGAACGGAGTGTGTTAATTTTGCATAGTCATAGTCATAGCTTATGAAAAAGGAATGCCAGAATCACAACGGCACGACAGAAGCGAGATGCGAACTACAAAAGATAATCATTCAGCATCGAGACTTCTGTGGCGTCAGCGCTTTCGCTTCGACGCTGATTGGCTATCTTTTGTAGTTCGCGTCGCGCACATCGCGTCGCTTTTGCCACGCCATTGTAATTTTGGCATAAGTCGCAGAGGTTTTTCAATTTATTCGTGAAATGAATATGGTAGAAGTAATGCCAGCTGAAAATATAATCTGAAACCACATTCCTATTAATAAAATGAAAAACTAATTGGCCTGTACTTGTTTTGAAACTACCGCAGTGTCGTTGCTTAAGGAGGCTGCCTGAGTGACATACTAGGTGCTTTCGAGACCAAGAAGTACGGAAGTGTTAAGGACGACACAGCACACGAATCTCGCCTCACACTAGCCTCTAGGTGCAAGTAACTGAACTGGCGTGCGGTATTCTCGCTGATAACTAGCCTCTATGAGACAATCAGTAGCGATTCGTCATTTTATGACGTAATATTAAAGATATTGATGTATTGTACATGCAGGGGCGTCATTTAGGGGGCAGGGGTGGGCAAAACCCCCCTAGATTTAGAATTTTATATGTACAAAATATATTTGTTATATTTTGTTATTTAAATAATGCTAACTTAAGCATATAGAACTGAAGTTTTATTATTAAAGTTCCTAATTTATACATGCTTAATTAATAAAAAAAGTTGCAACAAGGTCACGGTCGCAGTAAAAAAATCTTGTTCCCCCCCCCCCCTCAACACCGAAAAAACTGAAATGACACCGCTGTGTACATGCCTACACATTTTTAATGATCCCAAGCCGAGAATTTCATACCTGAAAAGAACCTCAAAAAGACCCACTTTTACCAATTTCGACAGTGTGAAAATACACTTAGGAGATAAATGGAGGACCTGGATTCGTTATACAAGTGAGTAACTTACATTGCGTGTTTTTTACAAGCATACGTCTCTCACGTAGGTCGAGTAGTTTTCGAATAATCGTATAACGGCCGAAACTCTGCATACCGCTCGGCGGATTTGACAGGCGGCCACCTTAATATCAGTTCGTTCTTAAATTATAATTTTAGTCGATTTCCATGACAGTTTTTTTTCCTTATATTAACTTAATGGAAAACCCAAAAAATTGAAAGAAAAAAAACATGTAAGGCTTCGATTTCGTCTTTTTGCAGCGACTTTGCTTGTTTGTGAGCGGGCGTCAGCTTTGTGTGTGTTGTGGCCGGTAAGAACGTTCGGAAATCTGACAAAACCTTATCAGAACAGAAAATCTCACAGAGAAATGTTGCCTTTCAAGTAATTATGTTGACAATGGCTTACATCCTGCGAAGTTAAGGGGTTTACACAGTTCACAATTAATAACTTAAGCTGTAACAACTTGACTTAAGGTTGTTCAAGTGGGGAAAAAACATAATTTTGTATTTGTATGAAATAGTGTTAGTTTTATACACATTACTTGAGAGAACACATACTTCTAACGGAAAAAAATTAGCTCGCCTAGTTTTCCCGTAATGGCACTTCAAAGTCAAATTTTGCATATTTTTACTTCATACAAAACTTGAAAACCAGTTAACATAATGAAATGGAAAAAATCACATCAAAACTACGTGCTACTGTCTATGACTTGTAGCATATAAGACCCGTTACAAAAAAGGTTTGTGCAAAATAAAAAATTTCAAAATTTGAAAATTTTCTGGTACTCTTAGGAATTTATTTTAAACACAACAGTATTTTATAATGGGTTTGTATATGCTTCAAGCCGTAGACGGTGACGTGCAGTTTTGATGTGGTTTTTTCCATTTCATTATATTTACTGGTTTTGAAGTTTTGTATGAAGTAAAAATATGCAAATTTTGACTTTGAAGTGACATTACGGGAAAACTGGCTGAGCTAATTTTTTTTCGTTAGAGGTTAATGTACTCTTAACTAATGTCTACAAAACTAACACTATTTTATACAAATACAAAATTATGAGTTTTTCCCTACTTGAACGCCCTTAAAAAGGCGCAAAAACTCAGTGTACACAATAGCGAGGTCGCTGCCAAGTACTGCCAACGGTATAAGAGCTTGAATATTGTATTTTGGCTGCATTGACTATACTTAAAGCTATGGTTACAACATGCTAGTAAAATAATGAGGAAATTACGATTGCGAGGCATGTCAGCTATACTTTGCTAGTATTTACAATTAAATACTATAATTATAAAATATTTACACTTCTTTCTTTTAAATGGTTCCCGTTTTGTGTGTATTGTATAAGATAAAGCGAGATGGCATTTATAACGTGTAATACGAATAATATCACCTGCATACCGGCCTTTTCTGTGATTGGTTAAGTTTACGATTTCCATTTCCGAACTTATACTTCGGTTTAAACCAATGTGACGGAAAAAATTTCTAAGGTTAACTACTTAATGCTTCAATGTTTAGTTGTGTAAACCCCTTTTAACCTCCTTGTGTGAAAAGTGAAGGACTTATATAAGGCGAACATCGATCCCATTTAAATAACGTTATATTTGTAGGTTGTTTACCTGAAAGCGATACTTTTTTTTTAAACAAGAAGTAGAAAATACGAAACAGTGCTTGCTCTCTCTCTCTCTCTTTCTACTTATTTTCCTATTTCTCTCCCCCCTTCTCTCTCTCTTTCTCTCTCTCCACACACACACACACACATATATACACACACATAGGCTATATACCTCAAAATTTTATAAGTAGCTGTGATCGTGTGCATTTATATCCATCTAAAATGTTTTACTAATCAATATACAAAGATTTTACTGTAGTTAGTAACATATTTCCGATAGAACTAAATGCACACGATAAAGATATCGTCTTTTTTTTGCTAATTCATAAATGTTGGAGTCATTTCTACTGCTTTCATAATAATAATTTTTTTAATTCTAAAATAAGAGCAGATATTACTCAACTGTTCCAACCTTAAATTAAGTATTACAACTAAGTTTTTTTCAGACCAACATTATATAGATTTAGCTAACTAGTTCATTAATGGGAATATCCGATATTACATAATTAGCTAAAAATTACTGGGTATTGTGTCCTCAAGCGTTTAGCCAACCTAGAATAAACTGTTTTCAACCAAACTAGGAAATTTTTCTATAAATGATCTCGTTTAGCATTAAAAAAAATAATAACTATCGTAAAATTAGTATAAAATGATTATTAAAAAGAGACATGGCATCTGCGAAGAGATGCTGCTATTCGACGCCGTTTTCCCAGGGATATCCCATTTCCCCCACCCTTATCATTCCTGCACCTCTCCATTGTAGGAGTTCATCTCATGTTATCTTCTGGGGCAAGCAGGTGTCTACGGGCGGCAGTAGAAATCTACATCCGGGGTGTGATACAATAGTCCTCAGGTACCTTCCTGGTGTGATATGTATTTATTTAAGTCCTTAAGTGCGCTCGTGTAAAAAAAAAAAAACATAATTTCATGTTTGTACAAAATTGAGTTAGTTTTATAGACGTTACGTGGGAGTACATTTTTCTCGTACGAAAAAAAAAAAAAATTAGCTCAACCAGTTATCCCTTAACAGTGGTGGATACAAGTCCAACCTTGTTTTAGAAATGTTATATTTTTTATTCATTCAATGTGTTATTAAAAATGAAGGGCGTTCACGTAAGGGTATATAATTTATTTAACGAAATTCAAGGCAACTTCTACATCTTAAAATCAAAATTTTTCCGGGGAAGGACCGGTGCTAGCAAAATTTTATTCCCTTCTCCCCTCCTCAATTCCATTCTGGATCCGCCCCTGTCCCATAATGTCACTTCAAAGTAAAAAAATGAACGTATTTAGTTCTTGTGAGCCGCAAAAACCAGTGAACATAAATAAATTAAAAAATTCACACTGGAACTACATGTTACTGGCTACTGCTTTAAATATTTTAAAATGTATTACGAAATATTTTTGCATTTAAACAAATTGATAAAAAATTGGAAAATTCCAAATTTCAGAAATTTTTTTTTACGCAGCAAAATTTTGTAATGGATTTTAAAACATGTGAAGCAGTAGCCCTTGACATGTATTGTCAATGTGAATTTTTTAGTGTATTTATGTACATTGTTTTTGCGGCTTATAAGAACTAAAAACGAGCAATTTTTGACTTTGAAGTGCCATTATGGGAAAAATTGTTGAACTAATTTTTTTTTTGTAAGGGAATAATGTTCTCCCAAGTTACATCTACAAAACTAATATTGTTTCATACAAATATAAAATTACTATTTTCTCCCGCTGGGACACCCTAAATGAAGAGAAATATTGCCAGATAAGCAAAATTATGCCACGATATGCAAGTATATCTTAATTCCGGTACACGTGTGTACCTGAACTTGCGTACAACTAAGCATAGAGTACCATAATTACGAAAGGATGCCACTTTTCAGGTATACGCAAAACCGTCAGTTTACGTCCTACATCTATGTAATCCGGCAACACTGGAGGGACAGCCCTTTACATCCGAATGCAAAAAACCAATCCAGGTAATTGCCTCCCGAGCGAAACAGGTCCTGTTACAAACATTTTTTTTTCCTGCTGGAAAAATATTTATTTTTCGATGGACGAGGAACTCGCTATTAAAGTAATCGCCTTGTTCAGATCGGGTAGACTGCGAACAAAAACACCGGTTCAACAAGAAATGACACGTTGCGAAACATACGGGGAAGTCAAACTAATTGCCGCACAAGCCGCTGCCATGCAGTCATCGGTAAATTATCGAGAGTTCCAGTTAACGGTTGGCTTCACTTGCCGTACCGAATTATTTTCTTTGCTTATTTTGAAAAAGTGGTAATTGTGTTTGTATATGTTTTTCTATTGATTTTGCTTCGCAGTAGAGAAATGAAACTTGAAGTACTAACGTATGATTATGCTGCAATTAGTCAAGAAAATTATTTATGAAAGATTTTTTTTAAATAAATGCGACAAATTACACGTTGATATTTCAACAGGCATAACTGTACCGTAGTGTAGGTAAAAAATAATAATATTGAACGTATACTTCCAACCAAAGATTTTTTCTTTCTTAATTCAAAACAGGAGCAAAATAAAATAATTTAATATATGGGACTCAGTCGCCTTTAAATGTAGGCCTGTTAGTTTCAAACAAAACTATTTCCTGCAGTGATAGTGTTGCGAGCCTCGACTATCGTACGAACAGTGTAAGCTGATAACAGTGTCGGCAGAACTAGAGAACCTCGGTGCCCACTGTGCAGCTCGCATCATATGAGGTGTGCCGCGGCAGCTACCTATACGCCTATCTCGAGTTTCGTAAAGACTCTGATAACAGTAGCTATCGAGGCTTGGAGTTTTCTTGTGCGTACTCTCTTCTCCCGGATGGTTTTTTTGACCCTGATGCGGCTTACAATTCAATGTCCACGTCAGCAGACTACCTCCAACAAGACCAACAAAATCATGACATACATACAATCAGTCATATCAACAACACTGTCGGCCACACAAGTCAAATTGACATAGGGAAAGCGCAAATAAACCCAACAGAAATTTAAGATAAAATAACATACATAAATCAAGATAAATAAATGGAAGGTGATGTCAGAGAATGACGTTCCAAAGAAACCTGGGAAATAGTGGACTGATGAAAGAAAGAGAATCCACGGAGAAAAAAATGAGAGCTGCTTGGAAGATCAGAAACAATGCAAAAACGAGTGTGAATGATTTGCGTGATCCTACGCCACGGCTGTAGAAGAACAGGTCTGGACACTCGCCTGGAAACTTGACCCCCTTGTTGTTTGGCTGCAGTTCACCAAGTTACCGATAATGCTATACATTTTTGGCGCTGTAATCCGGGCGGTCGGGTTCAAGCTTCGCCCACTTCCCCCCCCCCCCCCCACTAGATAAACAATTTATCAAAACGTATTTTTTATCAATTTATGAAATACTTCCTTTGCTCACAATTTTAAAGTATTGCTCCAGCAATACTTATTTACTTTATAATGTTAACAATGGAAAAAGTGGGCGGAGTTTGAGTCCGACCGCCCTGATTGCAGCGCCAAAAAGTACAACATTCTCGGTAACTTGACGAACCACAGCCAAACAACAAGGAGGTCAAGGAAAATACATTGGTAGATAGGCGAGTGTCCAAAAAAATTAAAACATTCAGGGCATTTAACTTTACTCACATCGGGTAGGCTATGTAAAGTCGTTACAAATCAGTGCGCAAAAGCATGCTTGGTAATCAGTTTGTCCAATGTACTAAAACTAACGTAACTATAATTTATTAATATTATAACGTTACTATGTTGATAAATTTTATAATTTTTTCTTATTTTCTAAACATTGTAATATTACACGTGACACTTTATTTGCAGTACAAGAACGCTTGTGTTGCAAGCCTACCCCAGATAACACACAAATAAACATGCCGTCAAGACATCATGAAGCACCACTAAAAACAACTTATTTTTTTTCGAAATAAATTTTTTAATTATAGTTTGTAACAATAACCGCGGCCATTGCTAACTAAATTACATTAATCTTAATTAATAAAAATGCTTGCATTTTAAATACTGCTACCTATGTTTTCAGAACCAGATTTTACAGGGTTGCCACTGACTTGGAAAGTCAGGGAAATGAAATTTGGTCATGGAAAGTCAGGGAAATACATTTAAGGTCAGGGAAAGTCAGGGAAGTTAGAATATATTCAAATGTTTGAATTTATTTACAAAGTCAGTTACAAAATGCCCACCTTTTTGTTTAAAAAATGGTCCTACTATTGTAAAAGTCACTTGGAAAATGACTTTGGTTAGTGCTCTGTTTTTCAGAAATACATCGCTAACTCCACCAATATCTGGAATTTTTTATTTCTCCAACTTTACCTAAGAACACATCAGTGGTTGAAAAAATTTGTGTATTGGTTTTGAGACCTCCAGCTTGTGGGGCTGTGGATTTCAAGAGTGCCTCCCTCTGATATGTAATACATGACAAAGCACTTTTAAATCCCAACCCAAATTATTTCTGGACAGTCCAAATATGAAACGTTGAGATCTGCTGTTAAATAATATAACTGGCATTACATAATTATTAATTAACATTTACTGAACACAATCATTACAATTGTTTTGGGATACGAGTTCTTACAGTTAATGTAGAATACGACCTAAACAATGTTCAGTGACGGGTGACTATCAAGTGACTAACAGAAGGTTACCCTTGGGTTTGTAAAGTTACTTCGCCAGACAAATAGTTCCACTTTAAACTGAGAGTAATTTTGCCCACGTCCAGTAGGGCAAAACACTGGTAGACACCCTACCTTTATCACGTAGAGGCTTCTTTCACGAAGAATTCGTATCCAACGTCATATCCGGCGTCGTTGAGGGGCGCCCCTGCAGTGGAATTGGACATGCAGAACGACGAGGAGCAGTTACCATTTTGTTGGTCTCTCGTGCAGAGAACGAAGTTCTGCTTACGAGAAGATAAGCTGCCACTGACGTAACCTTCACCACAACAGCTGAGAATGTCTCAATGGACTACTTGAAGTACACGCCCTCTGACGTCACACTGCAGGGGAAATACTGTGGGAAACAAAGCTTGTTTACAAACATGCTGATTTGTTAGTTGGTAATTGCAGAAAGCAAAAATATTGCGCATTCATAGATTTGCTCGCAATGGTAAAAAATATTAGTTTCAATTTCATGGTTGAAATACGCAAATACATAAGATTGGAATTTGCCGCTTTTTCAGGTAAACATTAAACAAATGAATCAATTTTCTTGACGTACATCGCATCCGGGACATGTGAAGCCAAACAGCTAAATGAAGGTTATGTTCGGCTGCGGTATCCATGGAGATAGGAATTGTTTCCCACACCTGACTGAAGCTCCGCCTCTTTTCAAGTCGTCCATTATTAATATTGTAGGAAATCCACAAATACTCAGACCCCACACCATGGGTCCTCAGGTGGGTAGAGACGAGTCGCTGTTCCCTCTGATCAGTCCAGTTGACGACTCTCAGTGTAATACTTTTCACGCACACGTCGTCAACAACCTAGCCACGAGTTGTGGCGCACCCAAGCGTCACCTGTCCAAACTAAATCACTATATACAATTATTAAATAAAGGTTACTATTCTAGATACAAACATTTTAAGTTACATTTACATTTACGCTGGCGTATAAAAACAATAAATTAGAATTATAAAAGTTATTAGCGTATAGCCAATCAGTAGGACTATCCTACTGTAAACACAACTAGAAGCTGAAACGGCGTACATTGACTCGTGACGATGCACACGTCACAGTTTATTTTGTAGACAAGCAGGGACTAGATTTTTGTGAGTTTCAAAATTTTTACGTAATAGTATGTTATGAACTACGTCATCATGCGTACAAAAAAATGCTTAAATTTGCTTAACTTTTTAAATTCATCTTATTGCAAAAAAAAGAGTGAACAAAGAGTTGCGTACTTACATCAAATTAAAACCCAATGTTTAACAGCAGAATCCTGATAACGCCTACGAAACTCAAACAACGAGAGGCAAAATAATGCCCCACAAGCAACAAAGATACACTGCAGAGGTCGTTTAACCATTTACGATACATGTCCCGTCTGCTCATTATTTATATGCTATTTTAATATCATCTAGTATTGTATGCTACTCGCATAACCCATCAATGAACACGACTTTTCGATGAATTTCCACCAAATCTTGACCGGCCTCGACAGCCCTTTAGGCATTTACCGACCTTTTCTGTCGGTGGAAGCAGGTGGAAGCTTGTGATCAACCAAACCTCACGTGGTCTCCATAGAATCTGCAAAAAAAAACTATGCGTTGGTGCATTTCCGATTAGGCGGAGTTAAAGTATTTAGAATCAGAACACGAGCTGCAATAAAATAATCAGACATGGCATTAGAAAGACCGTGTAATCAGATAAGCTTGATTATTGATTACTCACATAAATCTACTATTTTTTTTAGAGCTGTGCCGATCCCCGAGTTTTAACGATACGCCGATCCACTGATCTGCCGATATTAATTTTTTGTATCGACCGATCCCGGACTTTTGGTCAGGGAAGTTGTTACATTTGGGTCAGGGAAAGTCAGGGAATTAAAATGAAGAATATCAGTGGCAACCCTGTTTTAGTGCGTTTTGCTCAAATTTCTGATGGCGATCACAGCCAAGCTTTATTATCTGAAGAAGCAGAAACATAGGCTGGACACTGTAAATGAAATTACAAACGAAATTAATGTAACTTGTTTTACTTTGGGAAAAGAAACATGTGTAATTTTGCTTTCACTTTTTTTTGGGGACCGAGTGATTTGGGGCAGTGGTAATAATAAACTGGATTCGAAATTTGATGGTACACGTTTGATTCCCCATCCAACCGTTTTTTTTCTTCACATTTTTTCGCAACCACTATGACGAATGCTGGGATGGTTACTCAATACAAGCCATGGTAACCTCCTTTCCTGTACCTTAATTCACGAATTTATTTTATGAGAAGTCTAAATCCAAATGCATGTACATTTTTTACAGTTACAATTGGAGCATTACTTCATTACACACTTTGTAGATATCTCTGAGCCAGAATAAAACCTGTAAGTAAACGAGGTACTAATTCCTGCCTATCTCGTCTTGGTTAATATTGACTACTCCATTGAGGTAGCAGCAGTCAATTAACATATAGCCAGTAAAAAAATCAATAAACTTTAAATCAAGCTACGATTCAAAAATATTATTCAGCTGCATGATTATTGTGCTCAAAATCTCATGGTACAACTTCCTGAAGTCGTCTTTTACAGTGACTTCTATAGCAGTGCTTCTGAGCAATTTCATTTTTTTCCTCTTTTCTTCCTTGGAGGGTCACATTTACACAAGGTTTCGCCTTTCAACTGCATTTTTATCAAAACTGTCATTTCTCTTTGCATGTAATTTTTCTTTCTAGGTTTTCACTTCTTTGATGCAAAATATAGTAACCTACGAATTTTAACTGCACAGCGTTAAATGTAACCTTTTTGTCTATGAATGTAACATCAGTCAGCGAAAATAATTCTCCAAACAGACACAACTTGAAGTTAAATTGAAAATAACTTTTTATAATAAGAAATCCAAGAGCTTCGTTAGTTGTAGTTGCGTCCCTATCTTCTGAACTTCCCAAAATATACTAGTGAAGTTCTTCAAGTTCTGCTTTATAATCAGCGACAGTTTGAACCAAAGCGACTTGAGTAACTCCATCTTGTCGGTGCAAGTTTGGGAAATCTCTTCTGCACTACCCTGTAAGTTGGTTGTTTTTTAGAGATGGGCAAACAAACTGACGAAGCCAATAAGGTAAGCGAAAAATACTCTACATGCACTTATACATGATAGTGCATATGATAACACCAGATTCACTTATAGGCATAATAATATAGGAATAGGGCATGATGAATAACTTTTCTTACTTTGGCCTGCACACCATTCAAATATCCGGTCATATCGGCCATGCCAGCATATGTCTGCACGACCAGTTTCTCTTTACATTCAAATTCTCTAACAAAGCAGTGGGAGGTAACACAATGAGATTTGTTAGGGTGGAAGAAGGCAGGATGCTTGGACAGAAGTAGCATAGTGTAGGAAAGGCAGCAAACAAAAACATGGACTAAGAGGATCAAACAAGGGCTTGAGGAGTAGGATACATCTAGTATAGGGGATACTACAGCAGTTACTGCACAGCTGCCATGGCTGCATGACCAAGATATAACATTTGGCGACGAGGTTAAAAAAACTGACGTTATTTCATGAGCACAATCATGACTTAGAGCCATCAGCGAGTTCGCGCTGGAGAAAGAGTCGTAGAGCTCTTTTCGCGAACAATAACATTTCTACTTCATCGCGAATCAACAAATAGGAGTTCCAGACATTTTTAGGTCTGTTGAACTTTTATGAGATGTTTCTCCATAAAAAGGCTGCAGTATTGAAGCCACTGCACAAATTTCTCGATGCAAACACTCAGTGGGGCTAGACATCATAAGCACCGCAAGACATTTGAAGATGCCAAATAGCTTCTACAATCAGAGCAAATAATTACACACAATTACCTAAATAAACCCATTTTTAACCTGTGATACCTCGAAGTATGGTGTAGGAGTATGGCCTTGGAAATGGCATAGAAGCTGTGATCGAATTTGTGTTTAGGACTCTACAAAAATGCAAGCGAAACTATGCGAAGGTGGTCGAAGAGGCCTTGGTTCTCGTTTTTGGTGTGTCGAAATTAAACAATGTTTGATTGTCAGACTGTTCAAAATTGTTACAAATCGTAAGCCACTATTGCGACTCTTCTATCCCAAGCAGTCCACTCCAGATATAATTTTACCACGATTGTTGGGGTTGATTCTGATGTTAGAAATGTATAACTATGAAATGGAATTCATGCCACGAACTAAGATACAGCATGCTGATGCCCTTAGCCTATCGCGGCTCCAATAACCTGCATTCACAGTACCAGTCCTAAGTGAAGATCTCATGCTGGAAGAGGCACCTGCATTGTTGGTGGATCCAAGCAAAATAGCAGTAGAAATGGGGAGGGACCAGTTACAGTGCAAAGTGTTGATATATATACAAAGTTGATGGCCAGACCAAGTGACAGAGGACATGCAACCCTATGATCGATGGAGGCAGGAACTGTCTGTACACAAAGAGTGTTTGTTGTGGGGGTCCAAAATTGTCATCCCAATCCAATTACGCGCAGAGGTGATGAAAATGCTGAATGCAAACCATGATGGGGTGATAAATATGAAAGTATTACTTTTGGTGACCAAAACTGTATTCTGCAATTGAACAGATGGTGACAGAATGCAACAGTTGTCAACAGTGCCAAAAAAAACACCTAAGGTGAAAATAGTTGCCTGGCTCACACCTGACAAATGTTGGTCTCGTATACACATGGATTTTGCTGGATAGTTTATAAAGACCCAATTTCCTCATTGTCGTGGGTGCCTCTTCGAATTGGACAGAGGTCATACAAGTTGGAAGTATGTCAACCACATCAGTAACTCACGAATTAATTTATACATCCAGTTGTCATGGATTGCCCAACATAGTATTAGCAGATAATGGGACTGCATTTTGATCACAAGAGATGGCACTTTAGAACAAACAGTATATTGGGACTGAACTGGTTTTTGCACCCCCATATCATCCTTCGAGTGAAGGGTCCGCAGAGAGGACAGTGCAAATGGTTGATGGGAGCGGGGTCGAGGAGAGGTCCTAGTAAAGCTGGAGTATAGGTTAGACTGAGTGACCCTCGGCATGCCACACTGTTGCGCGTTTCCCGACTAGGTGGTAATCGATTAGTACAGAACCGGCACTCGGTGTCCTGGAGAGAGTTGTCTCAGGGTCGTGTGGCTGACGGCTAGGATTCAGAGATCTTCTCACTCTCCATCGCGAGATATTTTCGTTCAGGAAGTATTAAGGCTCTCCCTATGCCTGTTACACACAATAAATACACTTGACAGGGATTTCGGGCATCTGTACACCCAAATACATCCTGGAGTCGGGTTGGGGGTCACGCGCCCTTATGCGCCGAGAAGCAGTGAAGTCAATAACACACACAGAATTCCGGGTTTATGTGATTATTATTGACATGACTTACATAGGTACGCCACAGAAATTTCAACTACGTGGCGATGACTGAAGCAGGCTCGGACTTAGCCCATCCGAAGGGCGATGCTGCGTGAAAAAGCCTGACAGCACAATGAATTAGGTAATGGAAGAGAAGAACACTTGGGCACGGATGGAATTGACAGGGGTGAAGGGCGTATCCTAGGCACTGAAGTTAAATGCTGAGAATGTTCGGAGGCTTGAAAAACTACTATTGTATACTAAATGGATCAGACTAAGAATTGCAGGTGCCCGGGCGACTGGACGCCCAACCGCATCTACGCGTCGCCAGTCGTCAACTGCCGAAGTCTTGGCGGGCTCAAAGAGATCCTGGCCGCTGAACGTGCCAAAACTTCACACATACATAAAACACTAAAAGTTACATGCAAATATGACACTAGAATTTCTGAATTGGTTAGGCTTGAGGTTTAGAGTCCCAATTTACTTACAGAAATGATTATTAATGTTCCGTGAGCGTAATGATGTAACTTATATTTACATAACTGAATATATAGAATGGTAAAGACTAAACATATAGTGATGGCTAATTTAAAAAAAGGCATATAAAACATAACACAGACATTAACAAACACTAACTTCTTATTTAAGTTTTTATAATGATTTCGCGGCCTAGCCTAGTCACTTGGGCGAGTCCATGTTAGCGAGCACATAGAGGCAGGAGAGGAGGACGGTTCCTGCACCCTTTTGAGGTTACGCCTGACTTTAGTTGACTTCTTCTAGCTGGGTGTGAATGTTAAAAGATGTTGTGCAATGTAGTTTCATATTCATTAAAATTATTGTATGTGTTTGACGTGGACCGTTCGGCATTTCCTACCCTGCTAAAGCCCGTCGTGTGCACCACACGACCTGTTACAGAACAGGCTGAGATGGCCTGTACCGCCTCCGCATATTGGAATGCGCCCGGCAACATGCACACAAGAGGAAACGGTGCCCAGATGGCCCCCCTTCGATGCAGTGTGTTATCAGTGCGTGTATCAGCCCCGAAGAACACCAGGCAATTGGTAGGAAAGTGCCCCATTAACGTAAAACGAAGTAATTTACCTTTTTAACTTCTGTGTCGGTTACATCAATGAGGATTACACCGCCACATGGTGATACCCATGTAGCATGGCACAGTTGGTCGACTGAGGTTTTACTGATGGCACTACTAGTTTATTGCTGGCCCTGAAAACTTATGGCTTTGTTAGTATGGCCCCGTAACGGCTAACTGCTGGCAACAAGACATTTGTCATGCCAGTTATGGTACATTTATGGAACACTGATGGATTTGGCACTTGTGGCTGGCTGTGGGTATACTGCTGATGATCCAGAAGTGGCTTTCCAGCTGTAATTAAGCAGTATATACACACTGGTAAACCATTTGTTGGCCAGTGATGACATGTCCCTTGTGTTTTGTGTATGGCACGTGACCTACGGGCCACGCATGGTTTTCTTACTCACGTGGAAATGCACAATCGGCTGATTTATTGCTGCCCCTGCTGTGCAACTGCTGGGTTTGATAAATAATGTCTCTACTGGGCTGGCCCAGTTATAGCTGACTTACAGAAGTGAAACATTCGGAAAGTCATTTATGACCCATTGGTGGAACGTAAGTGGCTGTGTACTGGCACTTCGGTAATGGCCGACATGCTGCACACCAACAATGACTGAGTTATGTTAGCTGGTTTACTGTTGGCATTGCTGGGTAGTTGTTGGCTATGATACGGTTCTACTGAGCTGATCCAGCTATGGCTGACTTACTGGAATGGAACATTCGTAAGACCATTTGTAACACATTGGTGGAATTTAGATACCGTATATGTGGAACTAAGGTTTTATGCTGGCACATCGGAGATGGCCCACATGCTACATACCAGCAATGATTGAAGGTTATTTGTTTAATTTTCTATTGGTTTTTATGGATTTATATATTTACTTTAATGCGAATATGCAAACGAGAAAGCATATTACAGAGTTATAGCACATTACACAGTACTTAAAAAAATGTATGATATTATGAATCAATGCAAAGTAAAATTTTATTATTTTAACTACAATATTATTCAGAATTTCGGAGTACAGAAAATATTCTATGAAGGATTCGCACACAACTCATCCTTGTGTATTCACCGTGGTATTGTGGCTAGCATGTGTATGTGTTAAAGTAAGAATCGTAGGTTCGAATCACAGCAATAACACAGAAACTTTCGCGTTGATATCTAGATTCAATGTCGATAAATAAACAGTATCAAACAGGAAATAATTCGTAACGATACAATTATAAAGTAAAAATATTTTTTATATCAATAGCACACCTATGGCATGCCATCTATGGGCTAGCTGTGGCTTGATGTGGCCGGGATCACGGGTGGTGGAGAGACTGTGAATTTACATGATGGTGTTGTGAATGTACTTTGTGGGTGCCAGCTAACCAGGGTGCGCGGGTTAACACGAGACTCTTGAGTGGGTGGAATAGGGGTGACATCGTGGCATGCCCCGACCTCTGATGGCCTGTCGTGAATGGAGAGGATGATTAGAGACAATGTCCTCCGCGTGGGAGCTCTAAGTCCCACATGATGAATAAAATAAATACATGAATTCACACAGAATCCCGTGCGCATCTCATGGCAGGGTGAAGTTGAGGGGAAATAATCCATGAAATGTCCACATAGTTATACAGTACAAAGTGATGGTGGCCGATTACGGTCGCCGGCCGTAAATTCCCCTGTGAAGCGGGGTACGAGGAATTCACTACTAATCACACTCACCAGTTTGGTAATAAATGAGAGCACGTTTTATCAACACAATTACTGTGAGGCGAAATTAGGTTACCGTACCCTCTACAAGAGTGGGCATGGGCCTATAGCCGCCCATTAGCTTACCCGGTGCAAAAATGTGCTGGAGCACGTGGTGAATTTAAGTGGGCGAAATTAAAGCGTGGCGGGCGAGGTCTTCCATGCGGATGGTGTCTCTGGGGCACGAGCAAAAAAAAGGTTCCGAATTGTTAACTTACACAATTGCAAGTTACTGATTGATGAAAGATGGTGATGTCCCTCGAGACCGCGGCACTGACACGAGCGCATGACTTGATGTGGGCTCAACAGCCCACGCGTGCATCGCGACCGTTCGTCAACACACACCAGTATCACGGACAGTATTCACGACAACGACTCACGGTATTCGGAAGGCACCCTGCATGCGCCCAGTACTGACGGGACCAACTGAGCGCTCAAGTTGATATGGCCATGTGGTTAGCAAACAAACACAAATAATTAAAATAAAACAACAAAGTAACACCACCGCAATACACCCCAACGCCAGCTAAACAAGGGACATTGGTTGTTATGACAAGCATTACGCCGTCGCTATGATTACGACGTGCATAAATGCCGGGCCGAATGTTGCCTGAAACTGACAGTGCGGGATTTGCATGGGCAAAGTAAGTATGGAGAGGCAGTCTCCATATTTTTAGTAAATTATTGAGCACCGACAACTAGGGCAAACGAATTTATTACGTAAAGTGCTTCAAAATTGTTCAACGACGTTGGACCGCTGAGAGCTGCCCAGACAGACAACCTAACAACTACAATGACCGCGCAACGCACCGGCAACTTTTTATACTTAAAATAAGAATAGTGATTAATGTGTTGTATCAAAGTGTTCTACGTGTGTTAGAATAATAAACAGTGCCAGCTCGGACTTAGAGATACAGCTTAACAAGCCAACCGGAGTGGAAGGCACATGTAAGTTAATTTCCCTATGTAACTTTATTTATGCAATTTCAGCAAACCCAATTATGTTAACATCTCCAAGGGCTCAATTGTGTCTCATATAAATTTTAGTGTCTTTTTATGTATACAACTTCAACACAATATGCTTAAAGCGGCCACGCGAATAGTTTTGGCGGGCGTTCTCAGCTACTAGCGGGAGTCGGCGCCATTGCTCGGTAGTCTTGTCTCGGGCGTGTAGGAGGTCGGCCACGTGTATGCGGCTCCTGGACCATCACCGTGTCTTGTCGTATCATGTAGCTGCAGTAGTGATTTTTTTCTAGTATTTTCAGGAACTTAGTAACGTAACAGTAATTTAATCGTCCAGGAGTAGAGCCACCTCCATCCCTGCAAGCTCACGCACCCAGGGGTTTATCTTTTCAACGTAACTACACCATCGCGTAACTAGTGTCAGCGTTTACCGTGTTAGCCACCCACCGGCTATAGATGTAGGGACCGCTTAAGGCACGTACGTGCGATATACAGTATGCCAATAATAACGCAATAAACCAGTGGTGAAACCTATTCACGCAGGTAAGTTATTTGGCCACGGCCACTTCATGGTCCTTCGGGAGCTGGTCCAACCAACCAGCCGCTTTCCAGCCTCATAACAACTTACATCTCGATGTGGAGGATACAGAGGGGACTCGCCACACGGGCGGTAGACCCACGACCGTCACCAGCAGCAGCCAGCACCCTCCAGGGAGTAAGTACGGCGCTCTCACCCCCTCTGCCCTCACCACCAACACGTCAGACTGTACTGTACTGCCGCTACTTGAAGACTGGCTGGCCGCCCGGCTTCCGTCCTGCACGACGGTTGGCCGGAAGTCGGGGGGGACAAACTGAAATTCCCTACGTGGAGATGAAATGGTGACAATTATTATAAAAGGTTATACCGAGGTGTGATTATGCTTGTGGCATAATTTATAGTTTGAGTCCTGCTGAAATAAAACACAAAACACTTACATTGGTACAAAACACGTGACATTGCATTTGCATAAATATGTGCCAGGTTGATGTTCACAATTATTACGAAGTCCTTTGTCCTGCGTGCATCTAGTGGTTAAGAAAAAGATTGCATAAAATTATGTTGGCCTAATCTAAAGTCTGCTAGGACTGTTTGTAATTGCTGCATAAAATCACTCGGAGAAATGTACGTGTTGTCAGGGAGGCCCCCCCTTGGCAAGGCCGTGCGCGAAGCACCTGAGAGAGTGTATAAGGGGGGTTACACTTTGTGTTGGGGGTGGTGACACACTGGGGTGTGTTCCTTACACACCTGGTGCTGACGGCACGAAAACGGCTGACCTGTCCGACCTCAGGCTGTGGAGTGATTCATTGGTGAACCATTGCTGGTACAGGCATGGCAAGCCCTCTGTAAGCCAGCTGATGGCTGGTAAATAGAACATTACTGTGACATCGCTGGTACATGCATGGCAAGACATATGTAAGCCAGCTGATGGCTGTGGCGAGTGTGACCTGTTCTTCTACGACCGTGGTTCAAACTAGCCAAAAGCATTATACTCGCATCTATTACTTTCATACTCTTTGGAGTGCCTACAACATTTTTTTCAGTAGTTCTTGGAAGTAGCACGAAACTGGTCGGTGCTAACTTATTTAATTTTTTTATAAAGGTTAAAGAATATAAAAGCAATTTAATTTATTTAAAAATATTTTAATTACATGAAAACGATTAAAAAAAATGTTATTAACTGAAGTCACTGAAAAGCAGAAATTATAATCAATATAGTACAACTTTCTCTAACTAATCCGAATTAAGGTTAATTATACTACAGATTAGAAAGAGTATTTTGTTTTTGGAGAATTTGGCACAGGGAAATTTTCTGGCATTAGTTTCGCTGCTATCGAAAAGGTACAAGAAAATACAAAACTGTAGTAAAATTAAATTAAAATACGCTTGGGAACTACAGAAGTCATTTTACTTAATTAAAAAAAATGTAAATATACTTATTTCGAGTTTTAAATTATTAACTTTATGTAACTTAAAATTCAGGAAACTTCTGATATGTGTCTGTTCGTACCCATTACCGATACCAGCGCTCAAGGGGTACAAATTTTTAATATTGATATTTCTAACCTGATAGAATTAACCTTATCCGAATGATATCCCTAATAAGCCGGCCTCACACGATGCCCAATTTCATAGCAGTTTCTATGCCCATTTTCTGGTAGCATTTCTGCTTCCGTCTGAGTGCAGTTCCAGCACCTCCACAAGGGGTTTGGTTCTGGGCATGGCAGATTTTGTACCCGAAACGTTACCCAAAAACGTAATAGAACATGTCCTATTTTTCGGGAGTTCATATTACCCAGGATTCTCTCTGGCCAATCATAGGCGCAGTGTGTGTCATGTGGTCAAGTCTTATTTTACAACAGTTCAACATGGCGTCGAAATGGTATGTAGAGCACGTGGAAATGCTAATAGAAAATTAAAATATCCGTGCTTGAGGAGCTAAAACTGCTGTAGCACATAATTTTTTTCTCCGTACTTTTTCGCGCCGATCCATGTTGCAATGAACAAAACGACCATTAAAAAATGTGGCGGTGGTGTTATGCGATTTCTGTTATCACTCTGGGTACCATGTGAATATGAGCGAGGAGCCACGCACCATTTTCTGCTATACCCACAACTCAGAATCCGCCATAAATATTTTTATGCCCATGGGTATAGCAGAAGGTAACAGGAAT
>PNEQ01050123.1:0-61356 GCA_003012365.1 Medauroidea extradentata
CAATGACAGTTCAAGGTCATGTGATGCAGGAAGAGATGCTGGGACAGGTTCTGACAGGTGCAGCAGTAATGATGGGGAAGAGGGGAAAGGGGTGGAAGTGAGCTGGGACAGGTTCAAACACGTGCAGCAGCTCTGGTGATGGAGAAGGGGAAAGGAGGGGGAAGTGCAATGACCGTTCAAGGTCATGTGATGCAGGAAGAGAAGCTGGGACAAGTTCTGACAGGTGCAGCAGTAATGGTGTCGAAGAGGGGAAAGGAGTTGGGAGGGGAAGGTACTGTAGATAACTGCATGATTATACAAAACTATAGTCAGTTCCCTGCTGGATGCTGAAGAGGTCGGATGCTGTCCATCATGTCTGGGAGATGTGCAAGTAAGTGTCATAATTAATTACTGAATTTATCGGTTAAATCGATCGGGTGTAGATTCGAGAATGTAGGATAATTGATTGGTTGAATCGAAAATTATTAATTGTTTGAATTGATCGGTTAAAGCGATCGGGTATTGTTAGATAATAAATAATTTAGAATGATTTTACATTTTTAGTTATTAAAAATATTAGGGGTTATGTTGGTCGGGTATGGGGCGCAAGAAATTAAATAATATATAATATAGATAGATTTTACAGTTTTAGTTATAAAAAATATTAGGGGTTATGTATACATGTATACTGCATATCATGTGAACCTTACGAATGTCGAGCCGAAGGTTGCCGAGCATGGCCGAAGATTGCCGAAGGTTAACAAGCTTGGCTGAGCATACCCGATGTATTTTTTTAACTAAATAATTGTTATATAAAATTATATATTATAAAACATTTTTATTAAATAGTCTTTATATTAAAAAGATTTTATTTTTATTAAATTAATTTTTTAATGCATGTGGGGTTAGGATGGAATGCGAAATCAAAAATTTTTTGGAAGACTCGGAAGAAACCTCCAAGATGGCGATGGAAAACAAGATGGCAGAATTTTTAAACTTTTTTATATATTTCAATTTTTTTTAAACTTTTTGAAATTTTTTTTTAATTTTTCGAAATTGACGTCATTCAAGATGGCGGCCGGAAACAAGATGGCGGGCGGAAACAAGAGGGCGGCCGGAAACAAGATGGCGTCGGGGTGTCGGGTTACATGGGTCAAAGGTCAAGGTCATGGGGTCAAAGGTCAAGGTCACCCACACACCCACAGCCCCCAGCCCCTGCGCCCGATCCGCCATTTTCCTTCTACTTAAGCAAATAAAACTTTTAGTTACAGTAGCATCGTGTTTTCACGTTTACAGTGCAATAGAGCTGGTTTAACTGAAACTACACGAGTTTACTTTTGGAGTGCACATAGATTATGAAAATAACAATGGAAGTGCGTTAGCAATAGTTGAATATGTATGTAATTGTTGAACGATAAAAAAAAGAAGGGATACTAAAAATTGACGGTACGTTATAATACGTTAAAAAAACTTGTCCGATATGAAGAATAATATATAATAGAGCTTTATAAAACTTGAATATTGGTTCCTAAATGTTTGATTTAAGATTTTTTTAACCGTAATCGTACTACACTAAAATAGTTATCACTGTTAACTACACAAGAAGAAACATTTCATGTCACAGTATAAATAATAATATGCTCTAACGCCTTACTGAGGTAGTGTCAAGTCGAAGACGCATTTCCAAATCTTGAATCCGGTCGCACACTTTCCATTTCCTTCTGCAACAAATAAAAAATATATAGGATAAGTCATTGTATAAAATATTGCACAAAATTAAAAAAAAAAAAAAATAGTCCAGTGTAGTCAATATTACACACGTAAATATCTAGGAAATTTCTATACTATGCAAAACTATATTCTTAGAAATATAACTGACATGGATTTAAAATGCGTGCAGTAGGCCACATTACGCACAAATACAAAAACAGTTAAAATTAAAGAATTTTGAGATTTCCATTGTTTTAAATATTCCTTTTGATGCATTAAGCTTATTCTTTAATGTGAATCACAGCAAACACGCTCTTGGATATTAGCTAGCTTGCGCCCATTTTGAAGAAGGCAGGTGTCTAGGATTAATTAAAATTGTTACATAATTGCTTTAAGTAAAAAACATAGATAGACGCAGAATGTTTACTCTTGAAATTTTAAACGTAAATGTAACGCACTCTCTACAGTGCTACTGCAGTGTCAGGATGAAATATATTATCAAACCTCCTGAAAGAAAGTATCACACTGATGTGAAACAACGCAAAACATATGTTAAACATTCCAACTAAGCTCACAGTATGTTGGAAGCAGGAAAATTCGGCAAGGATTGTTCGTATTTAAGCGATGGCATTCTGTTTGAACTGGCGTATAAAATAGCGCAAACAAAGTATATCTAGTCGATGTGAGTGATCTGTAAGCGCTGATTGGTCGTGTTAATGAAATAGGCGTCACAGGATGACCGAAAACTCATCCGCATCGCCATAACTGACATTTCTGCTTTGAATCGAGTGTTAGCAGAACACTGGAACACTGCAATTTGTCGGACATAAGGCGGTTACCAGACAGAGATCACAAGGGTACGGTGCGCAGGACAGTAATTCAGTTTCAGGAGCGCAAACAGTAACCCGAGTGAAAATTTCACGTATCATAGGAGCCACGAGAGCAGCTAGTCGATCAACCCCTCGCTACTCTGCTCTTAACACGGTAAACCACTGTTAGCAAACGAAAGGCTCCATTTGGTTAGGAAAAAAATGATAAATACACACAATCGAAACCTCGACTAAGTGAATCTAAATACACTATTTTCAAAATATGGAAAAAACAATAACGAAGCGAATATTAAATTGAATATAATTAAACGAACGTATGCTAATGGGCTGCTGACGTCGGATTTATTAAATATAAAATATATGTTTCTAATTATTTTAATTTTAAAACCGTAGGCTTCTATCACATGCCAGATGACCGACAAAATCTTGTCACGTTAATGTACAAACCTACCTTTTTTAAGCTCATGAGTTGATTGCTTCCACGCTTCTATAGAAGTTGTCTGCTGACATAAGGAATGTGCGGCATTCATTGCGTTCTTTTGTAGAGAGATTTTGTTTTACTATGTGGCTAACGATTCTTCGGGCTACATAGAGATCACCAGCACAAGCACTGGAATGCATAATGACAAAATGCCGTCTGATTGAACGAGTTACTTTTTAACATTTTAACTGGGATATAATACATGCCACAACTGCATTCATCGATACCGGTGTTGTATCAGTTTTGTGTTATGCGTTGTCAATCGTCTCTGTGCATGAGCGATGGCTTATTGGTTTGAGGAACAATTGTAATTTATAAAATATGTTGGTTGATTTGTATTTTTAGCTACCTAAACAGTAATCGTTTAGACAATTATAAAAGATAAACATATATCATAACAGCAAAATTTTATCACAATTTATATCTGTGTATCACAGACGTTGCGTGTGTATAGCAGAGATCCTTTATTATTATTATTATTATTATTATTTAGCAATTTCATTTGCAGCAGTCATTATAAACAAAATTGTCATTTTTACACAATAAGTTTCACAAGATAAGTAATGAATTCTGTTTATCAAAGTATCTTAAAACGTAACTAAAATATGTTTAGGACCGACTTAATTTTACTTTATTAAATTTTCAGTGTTTTATTATTTCAGTATTTAAGAATCTAATGTACCATGGATTATACTGCTTAAATCATAAAATTTTGTAGTATAATTGTACACTTCTCAGAGAACGTAAATTATTGAAAATGCATTTATACCCTCTCTGTTCTTACGTCTATATCACAATATTGGATTGGTATTTAAGTACACTACCGGTACATATACACTAACACCACATAAATATATTTATTTTGTTGTTCGTAAAACATGATTAAATAAAAGCTTTGCCAAAAATTCCAAAACACTTAGTTTTGTTAAGAGATGTATACATTATATTATTTCATATCTTATTAAGTTTCCAAATAAATGTGTATAAATTTGTAGGAGACCGTAAATGTATAACAAACAATGACACAAAAAGTATATTCTGACACTATAACAAATTGCAATTCTTATTTTTTTCTTTTATAATGATAAATGTCTGAAAGATAAATAGTATCAGCAAGCGTCTTCTGTCGTGGTCTTTAGGAACGCAATATTTTTTTACGTAAAAATGTAAAAAAAAAAAAAAAAAAAGAGAAACACGTTATTAATATCATATGAAGCATTTAATAACTAATTTTACTTACTTTGCAAACCACATTCTTGAGCACTTTTCAAAAATTCCGGCGTCAGTTTCGGTTCGCTTTCTTGGTTTCCTTCTTTCAGTGCCGATACCAAATATTCCTGTAATCGCAGTAGGTCAATCGTTTCTCCTATAAGCTGAAAATAAATATACTAAACATAGGTTCAAATATTTCGAAGTTTAATATTATAGACAGCGTTTTCATACCTGATTTCCATTTGATACTACAGTAACAAAAATTACAATTTATATGTAAAGAAATTACAAACACAGATATAAATTTTCATAAGCTTCTACAACTATTTTTACAGTATTATTGGAACGTATTGTTTAAAATATATAATATTTTTAAGTAATTTCGTAAAATATAGCTAGAAATAGCTAAAATATAAAATTCTGAAAGGTTCATCGAAATATTTTCCTGAGAGAGAGAGAGAGAGAGAGAGAGAGAGAGAGAAATTGAATAACGTGGTGCAAAACTACCTCAGAAATTGAACTGCGTTTGGAATGTTCTGTTCAGGAAATATTATTTCTAATAAAATAAAACAACCTTATGATATTATATTTATGACTGTGTGCGTCTGCATGCACGTGTCTGTTTGTGTAATGTGTGTTTTTTTGCGTATGGGTGTGTGGCACTAAAAACTTTTGAACAATTGACCGATTATCATTAAAGTTTTACATTTGACATTAATGTACTTTGTTCGTGTTGTATTTAAATTTTCAAAAAGTCAACCACTTAAACAATTTTTTTTATCACGCGATACATTAGAGGAACCATATGTATACTTTAGAATTTTGTTAAAATCGGCACACATATAGACTAGTATGTTGACTTGACTTTTATTTTTTTGTTAATGTAGTGTTCGTATGTTCAAAAGGGTGACAATTTGAACATTTTCTTTAACAAACAATGTATCTAAAAACGTTAAACTTGGTACACACAGAGCACATCAAAGAAGGATACGCCTTTTTTTTTAGGTTTTTCACAGGATTAGCATTTGTTTAGGTTTTTCTTCCAAAACATACTGTCAAATACAAAACGAACAGAAGCGTTTGCACTTAATTCTACGAGACTTTTACAAGACAGTATTGTTTTTTCTATGTGCCATGTACTCAAGTGAATTACGTTTTGTCTATCGAAGAAAATTAATAGGTAATTATGGTTGTTTTTTGTAGTTTCGCGTGGAAAAGGTAATGTATTACTAAAGAATGCAAAAGCATAAAAGGAGATACATTCAAGTTAGTTGTACCAATTTATTGTGTATTCAACATTTAAAGGCGACCACGCGAGGACATTTTAAGATAGATTCATCTATAATCAAGAGTGATAATCTGACTGGGCAGTAAAATAAGATACTTTAATTTTTTTAAGATTAGTGTCACAGTCAATAAAAATCGATCGGTTTGGCGGTCAGCAATCTCAAAATTATGTAACAAATTATTGATTTACTAAAATAAGAAAATGCAGACTTATATAACATCAATAGAAACTCATTTTAGATTTCTTGAAGATAGGCGAAACGAGCTTACAAAATTAGACCAAGAAATATATGACATTTTACATCTTGACGAGTCGCCAAGAAGTGAAGAGATCCTAGTTGAAGAGATGGAGCCTGTAGATAAGAATAATTTGAAGTTTTATGAGTTGAGAGCTTACATGAAAACCAATAAGTTGTTACTGAAAATACAGATAATATACAAAGTAAACACGGTTTACGTTCACTTAAGTTAGAATTATTTAAATGTTCTGGTGAGATATCAGGTTGGATTTTTTTTATTTAGGTCACAGTTTCAGAGAATTGATACAGATGATACATTAAGAGATGAAGAAAAATTTCAGTATTTAATACAAGCCACATCCATTGGATCTCGTGCTTGTGATATAGTTGAAAGTTTCCCCCCGTCGAGCGACAATTATAATAAGGCTCTCCAAGCACTTTAAAATAGGTTTGGACGTAAAGACCTCCTTATTGAATATTATACCAGAGAACTGTTAAAACTCGTAGTTGACAATAACAGTTTGAAGTTGTGTACATTGTATGATAGACTTTCAACCTTACACATTCCAAGTCCGTAAGAGATAACCATACAACTGCTAAGAGGATTGTTGAATGTCGGAGTTAAGGGCGCGGTTCACCTCAGTTCTCAACGTCTTTTTTAAATGTTTATATTTGAGCCAAATATTTTTATTTCTTATTTTAGACATAAATTGTAGTTAAATCTTCCTCTTAGAAAATTTGTGCATCTCTCATAGTTTATGCTTAATGAGTTGTAAACCTCAAAATTTGCACTTTAACTTACGGTTTTATGTACGCCGCTAAAACCAACTGACATACTAAACTGAAAAAAAATCACAGTGTATAACAATGTTGCAGGCTGTGATTTGACACACATAAAAACAAAAATGATATATTTTGTATTTTTTAAAATTTAAAAATTTAAATTTCAAAATTTAGCATTTTTTATTAAATAGAAAAATAATATATATTTTTGTTTTTATATGTCAAATCATAGCCTACTGCATTGTTATACACTGTGAATTTTTTCGGTTTGGAATGTCAGTTGGTCTCAGTGGCGTATATAAAACAGTAAAGTGCAAATTTTGATGTTTACGACTCATTACGCAAAAACTATGAGAGATACACAAATTTTCTAAGAGTAAGATCTAATCACAATTTATGTCTAAAATAAGAAAAAAATTTGTTTCAAATATAAAATAAAAAAAGACGTTGAAAACTGAGGTGATCACACCTTTAAGGGGGCGGTTCACCCCAGTTTTCAGTGTCTTTTATTATTTTTATATTTGTATCAGATATTTTTTTCTTATTTTAGTCATAAATTGTGACTAAATCGTCCTCTTAGGAAATTTTTGCATACTGTATAGTTTTAGTGTAATGAGTCGTAAATGTAAAAATTTGCACTTTACGGTTTTATGAACGCCACTAAAATCAACTGTCACACCAAACCGAAAAAATTCACAGAATATAACAATGTTGTAGGCTGTGATTTGAAACATATAAAAACAAAAAAAAATATCGTTTTGTAGTTTAAAAAAATGTTGAAATTTTTTAAAATTTCACTTTACAATTAAGTATTTTTACTAAATACAAAAATATTTTATTTTTCTGTTTTATACATGTAAATTCACAGCCTACAACATTGTTATAAATTGTGAATTTTTTCGGTTTGGTATGTCAGTTAGTTTTAGTGGTGTGCATAAAACCATAAAGTGCAAATTTTGACGTTTACGACTCATTACGCAAAAACTATAAGAGATACAAAAATTTCCTTTGAGGAAGAGTTTATCACAATTTATGTCTAAAATAAGGAAAAATTGGTACAAATATAAAAATAAAGAAAGACGTTGAAAACTGAGGTGAACTGCACCCTTACGGACACACTCGTACTTCACGTGCCCTCGCCAATGTTGAAACAACTCCTATGAGTAACGAATGTGTATTTTGAATAACCACTCTACTAGGGAATGTTATAAGGCTCAAAAAATTGATAATAGAACAAAATATGCTTATCTTATCTAGTGCTAATAGGTGTATTGTGTGTACAAAAACTGGACATTCTGCTCAACAATACAAATCTAAATGTATCGTTTGTCAAGGCAAACACATACCACTGCTTTTCCACACAATTCGCGAAAAATGGTCATCAATGTTAAAGAGACAAGGGACGGATACAGAAACTGAAAAGTGATCGTCTACATCATCCACTGTTAATAACTTAACTGCACATTGCGATAATTAAGTAGTTTTGCAAACTTTCACTGTATTCGTTTATAATGGAGATCGCGTGAGTAAGGCAAGAGCATTGATTGATAGTGGATCTCAACGCTCCTACATTAGGGAGACTCTAGCAAAATAAATAGGGTACATACCATTAAGAGAAGAAAGTATTACACACTCACTTTTCGGAGGTAGCTCGACTGGTTTGACGAAACATATATGTTTTTTTTTTTTGGTCTCAGACAGTTCTCCTTCATTTGTTCTGTAATTCTCCCTGTCTGCTGTAGTAAAACATCTGTATACTAAACATGGGATAGGGAGGTGTTGCAGTGGCATGTTGGATATTTTTTGGATACATGAGTTATCTAAGAAAATATTTTAAAATTTTCAGCAAATTCTGTACGCCAGTACCTAGCATCTTGCAAGGTGACGTGACTTGTACGGTTTTCTTGTACAACTGTGTTCGTATTTTCAAAAAAGTTGCCGTTTGAACATCTTTGGACACGCACTAGAGTTCCAAGGAACTATTACTGAGTTTTATCGAACTTGGCACACGTACACTTCTTTCCGAGATGAACTATTACGTATTTTGATTATGTCGCGTTACTAATGGCCGTAAAAAGGTTTTTTTGAACACAGAATATATGTGGCGAAACTTTTTCGGTGCTTCATCAAACTTGGTTAAACGTACTGTACGTAGTAAAGCAACTTGACTTTCATGTCTTAGTTAATAATGTGTTTACAGTTTCAAACGGTGGTCATTTAAACATTTTCTTTCGTCACAAAAATATGTAAAGCACAATATTTTAGAACTTGTTCATTTCCTGTATGCATATGGTACTCTATTAGGAGACTTGACCTTTGTACATTCTGTTCATGCCGTATTTAGAAAATATTGCTCTTTAAACATTTTAGCTTACCCAATATGCCTAAGGAATCTTTTTGCGTAGTTTTATCAAACTTGGTACACATTTAGTACTAAGTATAGCGAAATGACATGTGTGTAGTTTGATCATGACGTATTATTTTTTGTTTTTATAATTTGGCGACCTCTGTACAATTCTTGTTGACATGAGATATCTAAACGAACCCTCTAACAGAATATCATCGAAATCAGTACTCAAATAGCAATAGAGATATGGAAACATCCACTTTATATCAGTTGAGAAGACGGATAAATAGACTGAGGAAAAAGTTCCCAAAATATTAACAAATTTGGTACACACTTTGTACCAATTAATATAACGTGACCTAAATGCTGTTTGTTCAAGCTGTGTATGTTATTGTAGATCCTCCAATTTTTAAGAATTTACGACATGAATACATAACATTTAATGCGTGTACTTGAACAACTACTAGAGAGATCATAAGCAAATTATTTGACTATACACTTTATTACCAAAGCTTTGAGTTACTTAGCCTTTACTTTTTAATGCCTGCAATTTTGGAAGCAGCACGAGAAAAAATTAAGCAATTGTTTCTCCGCAAACGATTTTCATATTAAAAGTCAATTTACTCCAACGTTAAAGGAAAATAGGCTCACCAGTTGCTGGTATCAGTTTGGTTTTCGAAGCAGAACATATTTTCACAAAAGGGTAAATATTTTAACGTGATTTACGGAAAGTTGATCATTGATTACAAAGATAACATAAGATCCTCAGAAGCATTGGTCAGTATTGAACAATTACTAACAATGAAATTATTATTTTTATTTGAAATATTTACTGATAGGACCTTTTGTACCAGATTTTAAAATGTAAAATATGGCAATAACACACACACAGGTGTTTCAGCAATAAAAACATACCTGGTGAGAAAATGACCAACAACGAAGCGCAGGCTAGGACTTCCTCAGTTGGACGTAGTTACGCAAAAGGAAACCAACCCATAAAGTAATTAATTTTGAGATAATCATGCCGCGTAGTAGGAGAAACTCCAACAAAATATGTCCTAGAAAAAGAATATTCATTAGATCATAATATCTGAAGAAAAATAAGAACCCAGAAAATGCGATTTATTCGAGAGATTTATACGTGAACTGTAGACTTTGATCTTGAATATATCAGTTTCAGTAAACTGTGGCTTGGTTCTTTTGTGCATAACTACGTCCAATTAGTGAATCGTATTTAGGAGTCCGAAATCTTACTGCTAAACTAACTAATCGTGGCCTAGAAAATATTCCAGCTTAGGGTTTAACGTAAAGTAAAGGTAAAGTTGTGCAGGTGTCTGATTAAAATTCGTATTGTTTATGATAAGGCCTGTAGTATATCTATATCTTATCAGTTTTATGATTCACGTGCGATAGCACGTGTTCTAGAAGAAGCGTTCTGATAGACACTCTCCAGGATTGCTTTTTCGACAGGTCCAGTTCAAACACTTTACTGTTGGCATGCCTGCTCCACCTCGACTTAAGGGCATGGGCCCGTGTTTCTTCGCATTTAATGTCAATTATTTTTAAAAACAGATGGGAGCCGATAACGTAAAATCGCTTCGTAACTTTGTTATGACTTATTTAAACTGCATACTCTAATTTTGTCGAGTCAGAAAACTACAAAATAGTTGCTAATTAGTTAATTAACGAAATCTCCTTTAATTGAAAAATTTGCTATACTGATCATACAGTTTGTCTCGAAAAATTAAATTGCATAGTGAAACCAATTTGCAAGAAAGTTACGAAGCAAGTTTACGATATTGATTCTTGTATGGATTTAAAAAAATAAATAATTCACTCGAAAGCCGAGAAACTCGGGCCCAAGCCCTTAAAAACGGGCCTATTTCCCTGTTCCTCGTGGTTGTTCAGTCACATTTCCAAGAACACGGACATTAAGCTGACGGCGTTCCGGATATCGTTGTTTTCTTTTTATAACGTGCTGCTACCTTCCATTTCCTATAGCTTCTACATACAACAATATCATGTCCGTCATTTTCGAATTTGTGAACGATGCTTAGACACACTAGAAAATCTCAAAAATTATCAATAAAGGCACGAGTGTACAGTTTTGGGAACAGATCGCACACGTTCTGGTGTTGTAGCTAACCAGTTATAACAAGGCCTGTTGAAAAAAGAGAATCAGTGCTTCAAACAAACGATAGTTAATATCGACACAAAACCGTCAGTGTTGTATACAGAGCATTGAAGCCTGGCAAAAAGTCAACTTCTCTCGCGATATTTCCAGTGACTCTAACGATGTAACGTTTTTCTCTTGCAGCAGTGATGCAAGACTATGCAATGAAACACAGGGAATATTATGACGTTTTCGCATTGAGGTAGTGCAGCGAAAATTGAGTGGTGAAGAAGAAAGAGGAGGGACTTTATATTGTCAGTGTGAGTGAGAGATTTTTGGTCAGCGCTTAACATCGAGGTCTTTAGCGCTGATGAGGAATGACATGAGGTGAGTACGGAGCAGCGCCGGAGTGATAGGGCGACGGCAGCGGGAGATCTATCGAGAAAACCCGCCAACCAAGGTATCGACCAGTACGATTCGCCCATGCGAAAATCCAGGGACTAACTCCGTCGGGAATCGGACCCGTATCGCCTTGCTGGGAAGGCGAATGGTTTGACGACTGAGTGCCAGTGTCGTCATCGCTGCCCGGATCTTCAGCACAACACTTTTAAACAGATTTGTCACAGTTAATCAGTGGCAGATAGGCGTTACTGTTTCGTTTCTGCACTCTAGCTTCATAATCTACTACCATAAAAATGTAAGTGTTGGGTGTGCAATAACTGTAACCTTCTTTTGACTATTTGCTCGTGCCGGTATTTATGCTACGAGCGATGCGACGTTACAGCCGGAAAGTGTTTACCTTCCAGAGAAGGAAGTGTTGCCTACATACACCGAATGTAATTATTTTTGTAGATTCCATTCGTCTTTTAAAATAGGGGTAATGGTCCAGTTTGGTTTTCAGTGCTATTTGTACCTTTCCTACGATAGTTGGTTCTGTAGAAGTAACGTTCTGTTCTGTAGAACGTGCAAATATCAACTTTGTTTTACGTAACATATTGTTACTTCCAGAGTACAGATTGCTGAGGGAACACTCCAGATAGCACTGATAACTAGAGCCAAGAATTTGTGGAGAAAACATACTTATACTTGCACCATTATGTTACAATGTCTTATACGTTCACACCTGCATCTATGTTTCTTGTTCACTGATTGGATGTTTTAACTGCCATTTGTCTTGAGGTTCTACTAGCTAATCACAGAAGTATGGTGTTACAATAACATTATTCTGATTGGTGCAGTCAAATGAGAAACTTGTTTGAACAAAGACACGCTGCGAATAACCATGAAGCATAGTTGCCCATTTGCTCATAAATGCAATGAAACAAAATTTGGCAAAACACTTTTCACGACAAGATCGAGGCTCTACCAGTAACATAGATTTATAGTCCTTAATTCAACAGAAGCACGGTTCCTACAACAATACTTTTATTTCAGTGCACTTGGCCAAATCTATAATACAACTATAACATTCGGGTGTGTTTAACACGTAAACGGTGGGTTCTAGAGAATAGTCTAATTACGATACACTGACTTAATAGTATGACGTCTAGCATCACATTTATGTCAACGAAGCATACTATATTTAAAAACAGTGTGAAGAACTCTATTTTCACATGATATGTTGGGGGGGGGGGTGATTCGACGCACTGTAACTTCATTTTATCACAGATTTTAGTTTACTTACTTCACGTGCCACAGTTTAATGCTTTAAAGTGTGTACATTTCATAACATCCCACAAAGTAAGCTTTTCGGAATTCGCGTTAGGCCTGGCACAATTCTTAATATTTGTGATAGACCATTGAAGTTAAAAATAAATAATATAATTAATAGTTGATGTAATGTACATAAACAATCAGTACTTACAAGTCCAAGACTCTGCATGGTGCATTCTATGAGGCACTGAAACAAATAACAGAATATTTTACAAACGCTGTAATAATGACTTGAAATATTTGTTTTCATAACTCAGTCTTACTATAACAACAGCATACTATTCACAATTCATGATATGCCATTACCAGGAATATATGCCATTTGAAGTAGTAAAAACGTAACCTTAATTGAACTGACGATAATGTTAATAATAAGAACGCGTTTTTTTATGTTACGGAGTTACGGCCATATCTACCACTTAATCACATTGCATAGTATAACGTTTAGAGATACAAGTACTTAAACATGCATTTAACAAAAAAAAAAAAAACAAATAAATAAATTCATACAACAAAAGCTGTAATTATATAATAAGACACATATAAATTACCTATTAACATAATACTTTTCTCACACACACACATACACACATATGCATACTAAAATGATTATAGAATGAAACGTAATTTTTAAAACCGTCAGTATTAGTTGATGTCCTAAATGTCAACAAAAGTTAATTTTTATTTTTTTTTAAATAGGAAGTGATGTGAAATTTTGATATATTTACAGTGTGAGAATGTTACAGAGACAAATAGACCTAATAAAGCAGTTCAAAACACGTCTGATATTGATTTGGTCTGGATGGCTCCAATTTTGTAACTCATAATTCTACAAATTTATATTATCAGCCGTGAGATAGTTGCAAGTTATTTTCAGTATTGGTAGATATAGTACATTAGTTATACGTTCTTAGTAAGGGTGTTGTAGAGTAATGTAGTAAATATATGTTCATCATTTTACGCAGCCATCTAATACGAACACACTCTCTACAACTTCGTTCTACATTCACCCTACAAACATAAATTTCTCACATAGAGAATACCGTCTTTTAAAAATTATCGAAAAACAGTCAGTTACTCAGCAGTTTTCACAAACTTATCAAACAAATTTATTTTACTTACTCTTGAATTTTCGTCTTCTTCTGAAGGTGGCTTTGACATAACTTCGTGCAAAGTTTCTGAAATCACAAGAGTTTCTATTGAGATAACAACTGGTACTTTGGATTACATGATTTCCAAGCTACCACTGAGATTTATAGTTTTATATAAAAAGTATCAATACAAATTCTGAAATACCACCGAGTCTTGTAGTTCCGTACGAAAAAGTATCATAATAAATATTAACAAGTACAATAAATGTATTCCTACCATTATCAAATTTAAGCTTCTTGCCGCACATCTGAAGTGCTCTCATGTTTTCATCTCCACTTTCCTGAAAAAAAAAGTGAAAAACTAAACGTTTAGTCTCAAGGCATATTTGCTTTTTCACATGGTCAAAAGTTATTAAATAGTTTCTACTCACTACTGTTTATGAGCAAATTATCGTAGGAAGTACAGAAAAAAGAGAGAGTGCAAGAGAGATAGTGACAGATAGAGTAGGACACGAAATGAAATTTTTCCCAGGGACGTTAGTAGTATTTGAAAGGAAGATACTAACATGTAGGGTAACTGTAAGACCATGTCGAAAATTTTAAAAGTTACTTTGTACACGATTATACGCATCTAAATTTGTTAAAATATCGTTCTTTTAAAAGTACGGCTTTTTGTTACAAATTCTGACCTCTGAATTTGGGTAATGTCAATTATTTCATTTATAAATTCACTGTATTATGACTTCTCGCCATAAAAAAAACAGTACACTCTTTGTAGTTATTTGTTTATGTTGAGTCATACGAAATTCGTCACTATGCTGGGATTATTTTTCTGACTTTTTATACAGATTTCCGACATGATTGCTTCTGATATCTGTTGATAACATTTCCTTTTAGATTTTTATTTAATTGTTGATTGATGTGTAGCACGGGCAAAGGTTTCCCGTTAGAATTACAGTGTCGTCGTCACTACCTGCACTTAGTCACAACCTCCTTAAACACACGTGGCAACAGTATTTGCACAACGGACAGAATTGTACAGCTGTGCATAACAATTTTTTTTTTTTTCATAGTTTGTTGTTTCATAATGTGCCACCATACACAAGCAGCGTATATGTTTAGTGTTATTTGTTCACCGTCTCTTTATTACAGCCAGCATGCATGGTTGCCGGAATTGCCGCTTACCCACCAGGACGTTGTATGCCTGCCAATGTAAACGTTCGTGTGTGTTTTAAAAGAAACCATTTGGGCCTAGATAGCTGCCACAAGTGGGCCTTTCAATCTAACTATAAAGCACCACATTATGCAATTACATAAAACATACATTTAAGTAAGAGTAAAAATGTTGTATGTAATAATATGCTGGTATAAGTTATCATTTGCTTGCTAGGGAAGAGTACAACCCCCATCGAACCTTCGTTTTATACGTGGTACAGGTCAATTTGATTAGATTGAAAATAATTTTTTAATACAGCTAGGTCCGAAGATTTAATTATGTGCAATGCACCGTTAGTAGAGACACTGGAAAATCGCGAAAATATTTGACATAGTCTCCAATATACTGTAATATCTCAATCGTGACACGTTAGAACAGTTTTCTGGCAAATCACACACGTTCTGTGTTAAAACTGTATAGTTTTAATTGGGTCTGTTGAAGAGAAACACAGTGCTTCATGTAAAATATAGCCAATATAGGTGCAAAACCTTCAGTGTTATACATAGTATATTGGAGCCTAGCAAACAATCAACTTTTCCCGCGATTTACCAGTGTCACTAACTGTTAGTGTTGTATTGACTAAAATATCTTCTTTCTACGTAACTAGCCCTGTGGCACAGTTTAGTAACTTGTTTCTGAAACACTGATTCCATTAATTTTTGTTTTATTGAGTAAAAGTATGGTTACTGAAATTTTAATGTTCTTTAGATTATTTTGTCGTTTCGTTGTTATTATCTCTCTTTATTTTCAGAAACATGCACTTTATTTACTCTCACATAATCATACTTAACAGTTATTAAGAACGCTGCTTTAAGAGGATCCCTGGCGACAGCAAGGGCAGGAAATTACATTTTGAATTAAATTGGAAGAGGCTCATTAGGTGTCAAACCTACACATATGTAACTACAGCGGTGAGGCTCACATAGCTACAAGAATTTTAAGAGTATTTCAAACACCCTGAAAACTATTAACAAGATAATGATTTTTTAGTAAATATTACTTAATACGTGATCTGAATTACATTTTAATTGCAGATGCAATGTTATCCTATTTTCATGGAGCATATTGTTTTTTGAAGCGGTACCGATAATAATGACTGAGCTCCAAAGAACATAACTTGGCACGTAAATGTCTATATTTAGTAACGCCATGACTCTCAGGTTGGCATACCCCTGAAACTTGCAATACAGTCTAGATATAAACGTACTATTTTTATGGTTTTGAGTATAGTTTAAAGTTTATGTTAAAGTCGCCATTAAAATAATGTAAACATGTAATTTTAAAGTAATGTTTGTAGAAAGACCTTATTACGAAAAGCAACAAATTAAATAAACACAGTCACTGTACACACTAAAATCTGAGCTAACTGTACTGTCTGTTTCGACTCTTCTATTACTTAAAAAAATAAGTTTTAAGCATTGTAGCGCTCTATATTACATAACTATTATGTTCTCATGCTTACAATAAGTTTGTCTGTTTAATTATTTTATTGTGCGTGTAGTGTTAAGCGATTAAACGCATTTAATTTTTAAACTCTGACTTGCTCAAATATTTTCTTTTTATTTGTATTTATCTTTATTTTGAAACTAAGAGTGTTACTTATGCGTGCCAGAAAGTATTTGTATTTTTGTAACGCAAATGCAAATAAAATATTATAACTGTCATATGTATGATTACATAATGGAGTTATTTATTAATTTGTTCTTTCGTGTTTTAATGTTGTGAAATGTATAGTAATTAAAGCAATATTTTATCTACGCTAAACTATCGTCAATTGACTTATTTGAAAATACCTTTATTCGAGTTCGAAGTAAGTTTTACTCGTTATTTAATTATTTAAGTTGGGAAACATTTAATGTTAGTTCACACAAGATGGTTTCATATATTTCATACAGTTTCAACTTAAATTTTACAAATTAATGTAACGTTATATATATATAGACACACATACTTTCATCGATGTTACTGTTGAGTCAGCATATTATATTTTAAATTTATTTTCAAATGCTGCTGTGCGACACGTAAAGTATAGATAATTAAATAAATTCGCAAATAAATAAATATATAGATACAATTTGCTCTTAAGAGAATAATTATAAATAATTTTGAAGGAGTGCCATATAAAGCCTATTTTCTAAACAGGAACTAAAAAACGCGCCGGTTTCCGGTGCAGAATTTATCATTATTTAGATAAATTACGAAAATAAATCGATCTACTTAAACCAATGAAGAGTATTTGTAATGTGAATTCCGACCAATAAAATAATTTATTCACGATGAAAAGCAACACTTGGTGACGCAAAGAAACCAAGCCATATAGTAAAGTGCAGAAAGTTATTTTCTGTTTACATGAACGAACACAGTAAGAGAATTCTTAATATCTATTCCCAAGAATAGAAACATAAAATAAATGCCAGCGGCAGATATGTTGCAAGTTTCGTTGAAGGAACCAGAATCTTTCATGTTATTATTGTCAACATCCACGATGTTATTCCTGGTGCGACAGATGCGTAGGTTCCCAGTGGTTTGAAATGCAATGCAAAAGCAGACATCGGTTATCGATTCCAGAGCTGCTGTACAGAAAGGGAAACACACATGGCTGTCGTTTCCATTAGTACTGACATTTGACCTCGTTAACAAGAAGTACCCAATTATATCACACGACAACTTGAACACGGAATGATGCCGTGACGTGTTATAAACACACAAACACAATATTTATACTTTCAACGTTCGAGTTTTATTTCTAAATGTGAAGCAGCAAAAAAATAAGCCAATTGTAAAGCAATATTACTTTGGTATATTGCACCAATATACTTTTGTCTGTCCGTCGGCCGCGAATTTGTATGTCCGTCAATTTCCTAGATACCCTTCCTTGTTATAAAAAAAAAATTGAAACACATGAACATAGTACGAAGTTATGTTTTTAGTACGCTAAATAGTAATATGGCCGTATCATACTTCTGACTTTCTTTTAGTTGTGTACGTTTCAGTAATAACTAAATTTTATTATAAGAGTTCTCTACATCCCTTTTATTTTCAAAAAGAAAGTATTTTATTTAAAAGTAACATTTTAATTATGCCTGCGTTCGTATAATTACATAAAGATTAAAGTACTTTGTCAACGGCCTTTGTTTTGGTAATATTGTTATGTTCCAAATCGAGTTACAATAATGATATTTTCTTGCATTCTATGCAGTCAATTACCAATCCTCAAGAGGCCGCGGTGGAGAATGGTCAGACCATTCGCTTCCCACCAAGGCGAACCGGGTTCGATTCCCGGTGGGGTCGGTCTCCAGTCGCGTGTAGGAATCTTGCCACACGAAGCCGTCGGTCGGTGGGTTTTCTCGGGAATCTCCCGCTTCCCCCGCCCATTCATTCCGTCGTCGTTCCATACTCACCTCGTCACCCCTCACCTGCGCTAAAGACTTCGATGTTAAGCGCTGACAAAAATCTGTCACTCATTCACCAAGCCTAATTTAGTTTCATAAATATGTTTGTTCACGGTCAGTAATTGATCATCATTTTTCCAATGTTAGTTAATATCACACACTTTGCAATTAACATATATTACTTTCTAATCTTAGTATTCTAACAAGATCTATCACAATATGTAATCCATTAAACCGAAACAAAAAACTTAAGTTACTTCAATGTGTCCAACACCAACGACGTAAATAACAGTTGAAATTAACCATCTGGAGTAAACGTTAAACTATCTCAATAATAAAATTTTAACTTTTCTTTTCGATGAAAAAACCAATGAAAATATCTCCACTTAGCAACTCTTTTTACACGGTGTAATTGTATAATATAGGTTTCATTTGTATGCAATTATTTATATTTGACGCTACTTAACCACTTTTCTCAATGTTAGTGCAGTTAATTTCTTTGCTAAACAATTTATAATTTTTGTGGTAGGCAGTGACCTACTATTCAGTGTAAAAAGTATCCAAGAACATAAAATAAGTGAACAGTATGTTTAAATGTTGATATGTACTTCATTCACTTAGCAGACTTTCATACACACAAAATTTGAATTAGCGAAATTTTTACAACGTCGATAAGCTGCAATAGTTTTTTTTCAGACGAATCTGTTATTTTGCCAGTATTTGTTGGTAAAAAGAAATGAAACAACACATTGGGTAACATATTTATTTATTAAGTATATTTCACTCTTTAATCAAAAGAAATTATGTAATGTGTAATTTGCAAACAAAAGTTTAAATCAGTAAATTAAAGATAATTTCAACAATTTCACGTTATTTTAGTCTAAGTATCAAACAATATACCTCCGTTTCGTAACCTTATATCTATTTTCTCGTTTCTTAAAAGTTAAATACGTGTTTTGATAAGGTACACTTAATTGTACAGTAATATTTACAGTTACCTTACAGAGTTATAAGTACTCTTGTTGTTCGTTTGCTGTAAATAGCTGAATTTTAGTTAGTAATGTTCAGTTTCGCTCTGTATTGCCCTCTATGACGTACGCTGATTTGAAAAATTCACAGTCTACTGTAAAGAGTAAGTTACTGATAAGAAAACATTGTGCAAAATTAACACAAATTATTGGAATACAACGAAGAAAAAGTTTCTTTTACGGCAACTCAGTGCAACGGTTCTGAATTCAGTTGCCGCTAGAATTCCGGGGTTTCTTTAATCTTCGCTCTTGCTTTTATTGAGCTAATAACATAATTCAGAAAAATGCAGAGTTAAATACACTTAATGTAAAATTAAGCACTTTTGTACAACTAGGTAAAACATATACTTTCTTAATTTTTCAGTAGGTTGAAATCTCTGATTCAATGTGTGAATTTATTTCGGCTGATTGAATTTGTAGTTTTCCAATAATTTCCGACGGAGTAAGTTTCAGAAATTTGAGTCTGTGGAAAATCACTGGGAATTTGTGAATATTCACAATTTACAGTTTAGAGTACAATATTTCGGCAAACAATTAGCTTCGTGTTTATACATTGTAAATAAAATGTTTTTTTTTTTTTTTTAACTTGAACAGTTAGTGTTCTTGAAAATGTGAGGAATAATATTTTGCACATAGTCCTACGATAATTGTGTAGAGGACGATAATATGCACTCTGGTGCTCTTGGAACCAACTGTTCTGAGTGACGCAGTGGAAAATTAAAGAGAGCGAGTTTTAACACCCTCAGCAAGGAAAACACGGAATAAGATTCGAAAAATTTGAATGGATAAACGGTAAATTTTAAACTGCAACGGGCATTAGTAGGTATTAAATTAAAAATAGAATTGTGGGTCTATAATAAATATTAGGATAATTGTAATTGTTAAGACAGTAAGAAATACATATTTACGATTCTTAACTCAATAGATCCACAGTGAGGAATCTTATTCCAATACATGTTAAATCACACACATTTTTATCCTCAGCATTGCAGGTGCAGAGAGGGGGGTGGTAGTATTTCCCTCCCCCCGGATAGTAGTTCATGGCCCTACAGATCGGGGAGGGGAGGGGATAATACTATGTTGAAAATTTTAAATAAAAACAAGAAAACAAGGGAATAATTAAATTTGAGACTATGTTCAAGTTGTACGCTAATATATAGTCTAAATATTTTCATTTAAAGGTAATGGGAAAATAAAAGGAGGTGAAGTGAATTAAGACGAAATCTGCTCTCTATGGGCGTGGCTTCTGAGGATACTCGACGCTGATTGGCCGGGAAGGAACCCCCTCGTATCCACTGGTCTGGGAGGGTGGTAATCCCACTAAGCCAAAGATCGAAAAATTTGAATGGATAAAAGGTAAATTGTGAACCTATAACGAGGAATATTAAGATTTATTTTATGTAGGAAAAATTCTTAACTGCCTTTATTATAAGTACATAATTTACATTTAATAATTATAAATTATTATTAATTGTATTCAAAACTGATATCTTAATTTTTAAAAATTTAAGTGTATTTAATATTTTTTTTATATTCTGATATTCAACGTAAATTCTTACGCCAACGAGAGTTACAGCTTAGCAACCTATTCTCATACAAAATCAATGTTTATAAATTATTCATTTTTTTATATTTAAATATTTTACCTAAATGCTTATATTAATTATGTTTATATATTCCCTCCCTCCTCTTAAAATCAACCAATTTATTATTAATTTTGATGTAAATTAGTTATTAAAATTGCTTTTGAAGCATTGTTTACAGTTTGCTTATTATGAGTTCTAATAATGATTTTTGATTACACCTATCTCTCACACGTGAACCATACCATATCGATTTTCGATGAAGTCAGTCAAATAATGTTATAGATCTATCATCTAAGTAAGTCTATTTTGTGAAATGTTTTTTATTAACATACTTATTTGTAAGTTGTTCACATTTCGACCTCCAATATGATCACAGTACTTAAGAACTTTGCGAATAGCATTACTTGCATCAAGGAACTGACTTGTATTGTGTAACTATACAGATTATACTAAACCACCAGCTTGATATAATCCACCCCCTCCCTCCGTCAACAAACACTCCCTCTCCCTTCTCGATCACTAACACTCCCTATTCCTCTTTCAGTAAATGCCTACGACATCAATGCAAGTATCGCATACGGCGTACGAAATTCTGCCGCATCGTGTCGAAATCCCATACATGTTGCGTGGTACATCACGGATGCAACAATCCTGGCAAACACGTCAGATTTCCCCTTTGGAAAATTCAAGTTGGGTTTTGGTCACGTGATCTAGCAGGTCATGGAACTGTGCCGCACCATCGAATCCTGGATATGTATTATTCAGACAATTGCGGTATGTTACGTTTTCGCACGTACGTCCTACTGTAATCGTGTAGAGACAACAGAGCTACTGTATTAACGACAGATATAAGGCAAAATCAACTTGTATCGTCTACATTTTTAAGTCCTTTCCTACTTTCTCTGTCCTCACTACCAGATGTTTCCTCTACCAAAATTCTTATTTTGATGGCAAATATAAATAGTTTACTGTTTTACTAAAACAACCTTTGTATGATACCTTTATTTAATTATACATATTCCTTTAAATTTAAAAATTTGTATCAATTTTTCAGCACATCTATTTTTCATAAAGCGCAAATCTTTAACGCAATTTCTTGAGAGCAGAAATAACTAAGGGCTATTGACATGCACACATTAACAATTTTTATGCTAGGCGTGATGTCATAATTTTATAAAATTGTATGCTGAATGTGTAGTAGTAACACTGAATGATTATTACACAGGGCATTAAGAGAAATATAGGTTTTATTTGTATAGGTTACAAATTTTTCTTACCGTTTTAGAGTAATTTTCTGACAATTAAAACCGTTATAAAAAAGCATTCGTGGAAATATTCCTCTCTGAAATTTTGTTGCTTATAAATAAAATTCTTTGTATACATGAAACAATTTAGGTTCATTAATACGGAAAAGCTTATTTAATTATTTGTATGAATTCGCTGTTTTCCATCTTCGTATTTTTGCTGTATTGTTTAGTCTACCCTAGCCAATGTTTCTTGCATTTGTTTTTCTGAATGCTCTTTAATTTGTAGGCATTACACGTGCTGTATTTATCGTCGAACAAATTTCCTAAACTGTAAAGTTGTAACTTTAATGGACGTACTAACGTAAACTAAAACACTCGCCGTTACTAAATGACATATCACTATCACTTGTTTTTTAACAAATTAGTTTTTTTATGATATTTATTTTTAAAAAATGTTCTTCATTCTCACGTAAGCAATTATATAGTTGTCATTAAGTACATTGTTGTAAGTTTAATGGTTGTAAATGATCTAAAGTGATTCAGTTATAATTATAACACTCTAACAATAAAATATGTATTTTGTCATGACGTTACAAGTAATCTATAAGCAGTATTAACTAAGGCTGAATAAAGACAAAGTAAACCTTTCAGTAATTACCTGCACTTGGTGCTACACAATTCTGTAGTAAATCTTTGTCTAGGCTCATTATGGCATTAAATAACTCTAAAACTCACAACTTTCCGTACCCTGAAAAGCTATAAGGGGTATGGAAAGGTACGATGTCGAGCTGACGACTGGAATAGTCCGCCAATAAATTCTGAAGCACTCGTCATAATTCGATGAGATTTTTTTTTTCAAGTAGATATTTTATCAGCGGACGTTTATATATATATATATATATATATATATATATATATATATATAGCACTATGCGGAAGTATGCTTTGATTTCGAGTAAAAAATAATAAAAAACTGTTTTTGGTAACAAGGGCTTGAAACCACAAAAACTACAAAAAGGGAAAAGTGTCTATCTTACAGTTTTAATATGATAATTTCTAGGCTACCATAACAACCGAATTTCAAAAATACTCGTGTTTTCATTTGAAAAAACATTTCAAGATTAGCAAACCTCTCGCAAGGAAATTTTCGGACAGTGAAATTATTTTCAAATCAAAACGCAAGTATTTTGAAATTCGATTACTATAGGCACCTAGAAATTATGACATTAGAAATTATAAATTATGACAGTCTTCCATTTTTCTAAAAACAGTTATTAATATTTTACTCGAAAGTAAAGCATATTACCGCATAGTGTTGTATAAATAAACGTCTGCTGATGAAATATGTACTGGGCAATAATAATCTCATCGAATTTCAATGAGTAGTATTGACGATTGAGTATTCCATTCTTGACATCAGACCTTTCTATGTCCCTTAAGAAGCCTATCATTTAATGTACAAATTACTGTTGGGAAAGTTTACAGTAAATACCACTCTGGGGTACGACGTCAAATTAAAAGGCGTTAGAAACTACGTCCGCTATAATATAAAGAAATACTGAGAAATACAAATAATAGAATATTGAAATTTTGAAATTTGGAATACTAAAACTAGAAAGTAATTAAATGCGCAGTCATGCTTTCAAAATGTATTTATAACTACATAAAAGTTCCATTTAACTGTCTGACGAAATAAAAGTGAAAAGAGATAAAATTTATGTTACTGAGAATTGCTAGCAAGGTAAGTTCTGTCGTTAAAAATTAATGTTAAATTATTTGAATGCAAAAAGAATTTTACTTTTATATTTACTCAGATTAAAGTTCTTTCATACTTGATTCCAAATGAGAAATCTTCGGGTTTAAATTATTTATTACGTCGGTTAGAAGTACGAAAACTCTTCATCTCAGGACCACTCAGATTAAGACGAAAATTCTTCCAAAAATTACACATCAATATATTACAAAGAAGTTGACAAAAGTATAGCCCAGTCACTGATTAATGCTAAATCACAATTCTTAGCTAAACTGTTCAAAGATTCTTAATGGCGTCACATAAGTTGCAGTCTACTTATTTATATAATGGTGTCATCTCAGCGTCAGTTACGATAAAAACTTGATGACTAATACTAATTAATAAGACTCAAGCTAGAGTTTCTTCTTTACATGCCCGTTCTTCTTGTTTTACTAACTTTATTTCGGTATCAGCAGACCTATCCTACTGTCATGATGGTTTCTACGATAAATATATTAGATTGGCGTAAAAATGGTATTACCGGCTTCTAAACGCTGGCGCAAAACTTTTGCTACCTTCCATTGCCTAGCGGAAAGGAAGGATATCAGAAAAACTAGGCAATGAACTACTACTATCAAAACAAATTACAATTTTTGAAACTTCTAAAATAAATGATATATACAATATAACTTTAAATTGAAGACGCGCGCCGAAAATAACTACGGTATTTAAGTTGAAAAGAATAAAATTAATAATTTTGCTTATTCACATGATAAAGCAATATTACCAAAATTATCAAGGACTGTTAATAAAGAAATTGTCAATGTTCATTAAAATATTAAAGTAATTAGTCCGTCTGTACAGCTCACATAAAATGATACAAACATAATTACGATATATAAATAATCATACCACATTCTAGTGATGTGTACTTGTTAAAGAAGTAAAGAACTTTTTATGACCCAACATTTTATTACAAGAAATTACCACTGCTGGAACACTAAATAGTACCTACACAAAAATTTAACTTTTCTTTAAAAAAAGTCTTTAAGAAGTTTGTTTTTTGTAAACATTCTATTTTTACATCAAAACTACTCGTTAGTTATTTGAATTGTATTCAAAAGGCAACAAACATAAAAACCTATAAATACAAGCGAAAACGACAGTCTTCTAAACTATATTAACTTCTTTACTTTATATCTGCTTCGAATATGATCGCAGTCAACAGGAATTTTTTTATTAGTTTCTGAGTGTCAGATGCTACTGCAGCGATACGTTGTAATTAATGAAAAAAATTGTTTGTTAAAATCAGTTAATTTTATGATTATTTTGTATTGTAACTGAAACGGTGCGTGTTGTCAATAAATGATAAAATAGTTATTATTTAAGGTGAAATTTATACTACCAGAGTTTTATAATCTCATTGTTATGTGACCGCGAGTTTGTAAAGTGCCACATTAGGCTGTTTTATAAAAATTCCACTTTACCACTCACGTGCCAATTCTTGGTTTTCAAGTCGTAATATTTGCTTTAGAACATAAACTGTAGAACTAATTTTAGGTATATACTCTTTAAATTGTTGCGCTTATTTTGCATTATTTTTTAATATAATTCGTAAACAACGAGAGAAATAAAATTTGCTATGTTATTTTTTTCTTTCACTCTAGTTAATTTTAACGCATGAAGCTAGTTTAGTACAAAAGTGTTCATGAACATATACATTAAATTCGTTCTACAAGAGAACATTTTTATTTATACATTAAAACAATTATTATGACTTAAAAACAATAATTTGTACTTAAGAGAAATACTGGAATCTTAAGTCATGTGATTGTACTGATAGAGCAAACTTTAAGCTTGGGGCTCTGAGGAGTTGCTCAAATGAGTTTTTCAATCGTCCAGTAAGTCACGAGACCTTGAATTGTTTGACCGTTTTTTAGAAAGAACTTGGTGATCAAGAAAATCTGGTCTCGCACGGCAAAACACTTTCGTTGTCACAACAAGATATTGTTTAAAATGGTTTACTGCACAGTATTTCAACAGCGGAAGTAATTAGCTTAAGGTGAAGAAAGCTTGGGTTACACTGTGTAAATGTGGAAAACATTTTTTATGTTTCACATGTGGTCTTAAAAATTTTTTTCTTTGAAAAAATGTAAGTTCCTTTGTATCAGAGATAGTAATTTTTATTTAACATAAAGCTTGTGTAAAATGTATCTTAACCATCTTCACTACAAATGGATATTACCAATAATACTATTATTATTACCATGACTGCAACTGTTAAGCAAAAAGTTTCTTTCTGGCAAAGTCACTTCGCAGTGGCTCATTTTAAACGAACATTTGCTGTGGCAAAGTAAGTGTTCGAACTGTGCGTGAACTAATCTATTACCGTAACAGGTACATAACCTCCTCTTGGTGGTGATATCGTAGAGATTTTTCTTCATTATAAATATGGCGATACATCAGAAAAACTTTGTTGTTACACAAAACTGGAAGTGAACGATAATTTTCAAATGCAATGGAGCGAGATACTCACGTTCCCAACGCTAGTCGATATCAAAGTAAACAAAATGCTGACTCTGATCACCCAGTCCATTCTTGATCAGTGCTTCTTGTCCATGGACTAAAAGTACACCAACTGCTGCTAAAAAGATAATGGGTATAGTAGTCAACTGTTATATTCTTGCGTGTGTTTCGCGATTACAATGTGCCACAGGAAGCGGGCAGAATGGCAGGCGGTTCAAGAGAAGATACGCACATTGTTTCCACTTCCTCCAACCACGGTACATTAAATTAGGACGGGAAGCCGAACATTCGTCGGATCATATACTCGAGACAAAGTATTACACTATCTGCACCCACAGCGAAACGATAAAAAAAAAAGTCATTGTGGTATGTACGAAAGTAGTTATGGTACTGTTATTGCCGTAAGGTTTGTATAACTTATTTCCTTTTTTCAATTAAGTTCATTTTGTAAATTTAAATTCGTTGGATAACATTAGTAAGCAATTTTTACCCTAAGCCAGGTTGTGTTATTTACCTCAGTGACTGAGACTGCTTACGTATTAAGAGTATGTTTTGGGAAACTCATCATTTATCAAAGCGATAGCAAGCCAGCTCTCAACATAGTTGGATTCGTCCCATGCGAGACACATACATCGTTATATAATAACTATTTACGCATCACTAGACTACGAGACAATTGCTTCACGTATATAAAATATTCTTAAAATTTGAATCAGTCAGTTCCACGAAAAGTATTTTAGTTCTATATCCCGTTGTTATAAATATTGACTACATAGAACTAAAATATTATTTGTAAGACTGTTTTAAATCTGAAAACGTTTTGCATGATTTAATGATTTTTGACGTAGCATATCATCGGCCAAATTTTCCTTTGTCGATCTGTAGTTTACATATGCATCAGAGTAAAATCGTGCTTTCTATAAATGTAAACATAAATGAAAACAATACCCACACATATATATGTATAACATTTTATTTTATATGTACGCTAATATAATATTATATTATATATGTGTGTTAGGTACACAAGAATATTTAAAATTTCCACACGCATATTAGTAAAATTTATACAGTACATAGTTAGACAGATGGAAATTTTCGCTTATCAGTGGGCAAAAGTTTACATTTATTTTAATTATTTTGGGTAAAATTTTATTTACTATGGGAAAACTTCTTAATAACTTTACGAAAAAAATCGTGTGACGATAAGATGAGTATTATGACTGAAGTCATTGGATAAGATAGTTATCTGAATACGACTGCAACTTAACGTTTTTTACCCAACATAATAATTTGCCAATATTTGTTTTTAAATAAACATAGCAATACATGTGTTTAAAATACTAGAATACAGCATTTTTAAGAGAAAATAATGATTTCTTTGTTATATAAACATACATTTAATTTTGTTCATTATTCATTTTATAATAGAATACATTTTTATGATAACAGACGTTTTACATTCGGGATATTATTATTTTACTTCTGGTGCTGCAATTTTACATAATATTATCCCACGTAATTTTAAAATACTCTCTAGGGCCATACAGTAAAAATGGACAACAAACAATATTTATAGTGCAACCACTTGCGAGTGTGCTTTAAACATAAAGGTGTTGATCTAAAACAAGTCCAGTTATATTGTGTAAACGCTCTAGGGGTTACAAAGATATAGTAGCATTTGAAGATAAGGCACATAAAAAGTTACGCTAGTGTGTGTTGTCTTAGTAAAAACTTCAAGGACGACGTAACTCTCAGCTAGCTGTACTGTGGTTCCGAAACAGTTGTACTTAACCTATTTTAAGTAACAAAATACGGTTTTGTGTTTCAGTTACCAGCTGCCTACATATGTGTGGCTGAACTTGGAGTGTGTATGAGTGTGTGTGTGTGTGTGTGTATATATATATATATATATATATATATAATACATACATACATATAACGTAATATTTATTTTTAAACATTTGCTATTAAACACTGGCAATGACATCAACCAGTATTCATATAGTTCTTGTAAGAAATAACAATTTAGGATAAATATCAGCTCATTTAACAATATCATTTACTCAGAATGTGATTGTTTCTTATTGCAGAGAGAATATTGGCAGTAATAAATACATAAACAAATATATATATATATATACATATATATATATATAGAGAGAGAGAGATATTGGCGTATGCTTAAATTTCGCGAAGTCCAAACGTAATCTAACGTTTACTCAACGTAACATAACATAAAATATTATCTGGACGTGGAGCGCAAGAAGGGGGGTATTCTGTGTTGTTGTACGACATTATGCCACTGACATTTTCGTCTCTATATTATCCTAGGCCGTTTATGGACAACCTGTATTTACCAAATCCTTTGTGTATCCCTCATACGTGAATCAATAAACATACAAAAATATTTATATAACGTCTAAAATTACGATGCTTGGTGAAGTCTCCGTCAGGAGTACTGACAGGCTCATGTATTAGTAGTCAAGGCGCGTGACGTCAGTTTAACTCTGGAAATAGCTGCGGTGCAAACATGTTGGGTTGAGCATTACTACAGATTCTTGAGCTCAACACAGCATTTTGGCCGCGTCAACAAGAAAGTTTCTTTCAAAAAACTTGACGGCGACACAGTAGTTAATACTACGTATCCAAAATTAATTCTTTCCACACCGGGAAAAATAACAACATCGTCTCATTGATCCATATTCCACAAGCTTGAAGTGACTTACTGTGATAGCCTGCCACAGCTAACAGGAAAAGTAAAATTATTTTACAAAGTAAATAATGAAGGTAAATTAATTAACATTATCGTATTTTATTACTTATATTTTAAAATACGCTGTTGAATAAAATAATAACACAATTTGGACACCGCTGGGATGCCTATAACTGGTTTTTAGCAGTAGAGTTATAAAAAATATTCACAATATGTTAAATATCCTTATAATAATATACATCTTTATAAGTAATACATTTAGTTTATAAATATTCTACTATGCATTTCCATATTTTGTAGGTTTTCATGCAATTGCTTCCTGCATCTGGAACACAAGAAGACAAAATAATTATTTTAAGAAACGAAAAAAAAAAAAAAAAAACATTAGAGTCATTACATATATTTCACATAAATTAATTACTATACCTTGTAGTTAAGACGTGTACATTTCTTAATTAATATTTCTCAAATTTAATTAATAAAAAATTGATAAATATTAAAAATAATTATTTTTTCAGTTATATACGAATTTAATTTTCAAAGGACAGGCGCCCTTTACAAAAATACTCATGAATATTTATTACAGAAACAGAAATAAATAACATACTGTAAGAATTACCTTAATTAACCATTTTTACGTTGAAAAATATGATATTAAGTGACCGAAGAATTTATTAATTGTTTTCTACAAAAATACATTATTGTATTCTAAGCTGATATTTGTGTGTGTTTGTGTAATGCGTGGCGTGAATTTCGTTTCCAAAAAGTTAATTTCCTTTTAATGCAATTCAGTTTACGTTACCGAAGTAAACATAATAAAATTAAATAGATAAAAAAATTTAATCCAACTACCATGTAATATTTTCAATAATTTTATTAGCTTCCGTGAGTAGTTACTTACACTTTAAGTTACATTCCAATATATTCTTCGCCAGATGTCTTTCGTAATCATCAGGTATTGAATTCGAATCTTTAATATGTTTTGTTAACTTAACAGTATCCAATTCACCATAAGATATCTGAAAAATTTAAAACATTATAAAATACAGTTTAGCAAAATTACTTACGTAAATTTTATCAAGTGGTTTTGATGAAATGTAGTTATTTCCAGGCTAATAGTTATCTCGAATTTTCACGTTTTAATAAACAAAAGCAGTTTGTATCAAAAGTTGATACTAAACCACTTCGTGAAACATTGAATGCGCATTAGAATACAAAATTCAGCGGTAGCTGATTATAAGTTTGCAAACGGAGAAAATATCTTATCAAAACAATAACGCAGCTAAATGCAATTACGGCAAATTTAACTTAGGCTATTATTGAAATTTATTACAAAATTTTTTAGAACATTTGTTTACAAAATAGCAACATTTATGTTTCATTCCTAAACATTATCGTTAAATCAGTGTCTATTCCAACATTCTTATAACATATCACACGGAAAACATATAGTAAATATTTTCCATCTACTCGTCTAAATTAATTCATATAATTACAAGGTGTTAAAACGTGAAGAAATTTGGAATGAAACGGGTGTTAGAAATTCACGTACGCCTACACAATTAAAATAATATACCTTACCAAACCAAGATTTTTCATCGTGCATTCCAGAAAACACTGAAACAAAAAATAATTATTATAAATTAATGTTACTGATATCATTTCATGAAAAAATGTTAGATAGAAAATTTTATCCCGTTTACATGAACATTTCCGAAAAATTTTACAAAGATGTCCAAAGACAAACTTTACCATCATATCTAACTGCGTATTAAAATGGAGTTTAACAATGTGTATTTTAATAAAGTCAATACGCTACATTTCTTTTTTCATAAATGTCAAAATAATTAAATAACTCAAACAGTAAAAATCTGACTGATAGATGTCTGTTGTCAAGTTTATTTAAAAATAAATATTGCTTTGTGAACTGCACATTATATTTTATATGTGCGATACATGCAATATTATGTATACAAAATTTCATATCTAGATTTTATTAGATATACAATTTGCACTTTTATAAAACATAAACTATTTACAACTAACGAAGGCAATATTATTTGCATAGTAATATTCAAATAATAAATGTTTCTTCTTTTGAATACAATTTTGCGATACTTATATGCAAGATGACACTGAATATTGTTTAAACCACTTTGACTCGTTGGTTAGTTTTACAAGAGAATAATATTTCGAAAAGAGAATAATAATACATGTACTTAGGGTCGCAGAGGCTGGGAAATACCTGAAAATTAACACAAAGTTTATGGTCTGTATTGTTCTTGTTTTTTTTTTAATTGAAAATAAATGTGCTACCAACCACTTAATATAGCTACACAAATAACTATCATGTCAGTGCAATGTGGGTATTGATGTGAACTGCATAGTATTTTGAGCAAATGTTGAAAATAACAGCAACTTTTGCGGTGTTAGTTGTGATATTATTTCCGTATCCTACCTCAGGAAAAAACTGCGTTGCCCTTTGTTTTGTGAATTAGTTATGCTCAATTTTGTTCCATTATGTTCGCAGCACTGATCGAACGAGCTGACACAACGGTAACACGTTGAAATCGCATTCGTGAGGAGCCGGGTTTGATTCCTAGCCCGTTCGTTATTATTTCCATGATTTCCCAAAGTTGCTGCAGGAAAATTACTGAATGATTTCGTAACATAGGCAATGGCCGATTCGTCACCCAGTTCCAGTTTTGTGTACCTGTTGAATGTGAACGTTTCCAATGATCTCGCCGCGTTTTTGTACAGCAATTTTCATCACAATGTTTTAATTTTTATTTGCACGAGATATATAATTTTCTTATTTTAAACACAATGTGTGATTAAATTTTGCTCTTACGAAATTATTTTTATTTCTCCTATAGTTGTCGCGTAATGGCTTGTTAAAGACAAAATTAGCATGTTTCCGTTTTAAGGACTGCATTAAAACCCTGACACACCAAACTGAAAAAAAATTATAATGGATAAAGAAGTCGCTGTCTACAATTTCACGTACATAAAACAAAGTATTAAAACTTTGTGTACTTAAATAAAAATACTGAAATTTAAAATAAAAATTTTTAAAATGCATTATTCTTTTTAATACAAAAACATTTATTTCGTGGCTTAACATAGCTGAATTTGTAGATTGCAACATCATTATTCACTGTGAATTTTTTCAGTTTTATAAGTTAGTTAGTTTTAGTGTCGTCCTTAAAACGGAAGTCGCAAAAACTATGCGAGATAAAAATTTTTTATAAAAAAAAATATCTGGTACAAATATAAATATTAAAAGACAGTGATGGAAATTACTGTTCACCGCGCCCTTAAACGACAAGTATTGCCAATAAAATTAAAAGAATATCCACGGACTGAATTTTTGGTTTATTAACAATTCTCATTGACACCCACCCCGCAAACTGACTTACAACACAGGATTACCAGTTGTGCTTCACAGGTTTGGGCGGCACTTAACGTGTACTGTGTGGGCGATGTTGGTGACTGAAGTATTTATGGAGCAGCCTCGGAATGAAACGGCGAGGAAACTGCAGTTCCAAGTGACATTCCACGCATGTTTGGCTACATCCGACACGAGTCCTACATGCGAGATTTTGGGGTTGACTTCAACCGGACATCAAACCGAAATTGCCTTCCTGGGATTCGAACACTGCTGTCGGTACAGAACCTCTGTTCCCTGGATTGTCAGTGCATTTCAAGTGTACGCACCGCCGGTAGTACGAACCACACAAATGACTTCTGTGTCGATTTACCTGTGGTTCCTAGCATCTGTGACCCTCAGTACATTATCATTTCACTCGTCTCTGCATCCTCTATAATGTGGCGCAGATGTTTATCGATATCCATACAAAACTTGGGTGTTATCTTATTCACTCAAATATGTGAAAATCCGTAAACGAAGAACCTCGGTTTTTTACTGCACAAATAAATTTTAGTTGTGTATTACAAAATAACATTACTTACTCGTGATATTTCGTTATCTTCTCTAGGAATTTTCAGTACTAATTCCTTAAAAGTATCTGTAAAAAAATCCAGAATCAGATAATTAATATAGTTATTAATTTACGTATAGTTAAATTGACCATACAACTATTTTCATTTTAACTTTCTTTACATTAATTCTTATAGTTACTGTAAATAATAGGAGAGTTGAATGGAAATGACTGTCAGAGGACACGTAGCATCTTGCATGAGGCAAGGCAAAGATGGAGTTACAAGATGACAGCAGTGACGTCACAAGATGACAGCTTAGTCATTATTAATTTTCGTTTTTAACCTTCAAAACGAAAGCGTCCTGATCTGCCTACAAATAAAGCACAATTCCTTCTGCAAAGTAATGTAATGGATTAATTTGGTTCTTGCTGCCATGTCATGTCAGTATGTCCTGGAACCATCGTATAATGGAGTCGCCCATAAGCGTCTCCTTTGTCGCACGTCCGCTACCACTGGGTGCATAAACCTCGTGCCGTGTTGGTATAAGTTGCCGCGAACGCCTCCATTGTATTCTTATCACGGCATTACCTGACCACGGCACTTTTCTGATGGTATATCGTGAGCTCTTTACCTAGGTAGACATGCTGATGTGAAGCTGCAAAGTTTGATGGGTTTCGAGGGATTTATAACATCACTGTACGATGCTAGCGCACCAAGTGGTAGTGGACAAGCAACAATGCCGGCGCTCATTACACGAGGGTTCCAGGACTTACTGACAAGACATGACAGCGGCGGCCTCATAAACACATAAAATTAGTTAGCAAAATAAAGTGCCCATTAATTGCGTAATTTAGTATTCTTTGATATATGAGTTAGTGACGCCATTAATGACGACACCGCCATACTGTGATGTTCATGGCAGCCATCTTGTGACGTTATCTTCTCTTTCGCTTCATGTCAGGTGCCAGGTGTCCTCCTCGGACAATTAATTCCTATCTAATCACGATATATTGTGCGTCATGTTATTAGTATTTTCAGTATTATCGTTAATGTAAGTTCTGTCTTTTTACTGCAAAAATTTCAGATCTTAAATACAGATATATGAGTTAAGATTAGCTATTTTACATAATGTATGCTATAAAAATGACAGAAGAAGTAATTTCAGTGAACCTTACGCACAACATTTTATTACAACGAAAATGTATAAATAAAGACATTTATAAAAAAACACGAATTTATCCACTTGTAAGTTTCTACATCACTAATACACAAACGTAGGCCTACTGCACAATTTACTGATTGATGCTTTTCAATAAAATGTTGTTGTCACAAATTTTTTCTCCAGTTTTCGTTATCTGATTAGGTATTTTTATAACATATACGAATTATTTTCCCACTGAAATACCAAATAAATAATGAAAAATATATATAATTCGACATTACTTTCCACTGGTATTATTTTAAACAAAAGAAAAAATTAAAATTAATCATGTTTTCTGTCATTATTATACGCCATAGTTCTCGTATAGTTTCTTGGGAAAAGTAGGGCCTACATTAATGAAGCTTGGTGTTTTCATTAGACAGTCCTATTTAGCCGTGTTCTATTGCTAAAGATTTTATTCAGCTACTTCATTATAGCATATAAGCAATTGCAACAATTATATTAAACAATAGCTGTACAGAAAATTATTATTATGTTTGTTAGTAAGTAATTACATAAGCTTGTAGTTAAACAAATCAAACTTGTTATCTTAGTAGTAAAAACTGTAATGAATTTCGAATTTATCATGTCTACCTTTACTGTTTATAGTTCATTTACCTTATATCATCAACAATTTAAACATTATATTAAATAAGTATTTTTAAAATATATAATACAAGAACAAATTACATAATCTGAAGGTCATTACTTATTATATTTTATTTAGCTTAAAGCATAAAAAGGTGACATTTTTATAAACATATAATAAGTGATATGGCGAGTTAGTTTTCGATCTCTCATTTCAAGATGTGTTTCTCAAAGGTTGCGCGTAAAATTTGTAAGCCATGTCTCTAGCTGTTATCGTGTTTTCTTATTAGTCATTGCTGAAATATTGCTTTTTAACTCGCAACTTTAGAAGGTCGACGCTAGTGATGAAAACAGGTAGACTACCTCACAGTACTTATTGTAGCCACTAAAAATTTACAAGCGGTATTTAATAGTCATCGCTTATAGCATTGTAGGATACGTTATTGGGAGATATGTACGATTCCTCTAGTTCTGTATTGTGACAACTTCTGTACCATGAGGAGTTGGTATTAGAGTGAGAATATCGTAATTTTAGAGGTTACTGTAAGATAGATGCAGTATCACCCTCCCTCATTTAATTTTATATAATATCCTTCAGAAATAATAATACCAAATTATTATATGATTACATTGTAAGATTTAAGCAAACTGAAACTTTTACAAATGTGTTTGATTTTCTTCTAATGGGTACACATACTATTAAATCATACGTTATAAGCTAACATCCTATTTTTGAAAATCTAAATAACGTTGATAGATAATAACGACAAAAACTATTTGCTAAACTATTTTCCACTTACCATCATTAAGTTGCAGCTCATCTCGACATCTAACCATTGCACTGTATGTGTCATTCTCTGTAGACTAAAAAAAAATTATTTTAAATTTTACATATAATATTTCAGTTTACAAACACATTTTTATTTTTAGAGTACACATTAAGTATACTGTAACGGTTTACTGTAATTTTAATAGTACTTTGCAGAAACATATATTTACAAGCACTATCACATTATGTAAAACAATGCTGTCTCAAAACGTATGATAAGTGGCTCAAATGTGAGAACTGTGCGTATCAGTTTATTTGTTTTCGCAATTTAACTAAATTTAGTGCTGTAGAATACGTGGTATGAAACAGTTGTCAAGAAATAATTTTTAATAATAACAGGGAAGATATTTTGTCTTCATAGATTTTTATAGGTGACATTTGTAGTTAATCACGCTCAGAAATTTACTTACTCATCGCTTTTATGGGAATTGGCAGGAAAACTAAATTTTAATCAAAAGTTCGTGATAAATATATTTATTAAAACGTTGCTGTTATCCTAAAATAAGTCGAATGTCTAATAAACGTAGAGCTAATGGATTGTGTTATAAATATTTCCATTTGTGAACATTTTAAGAATGGTTTGTTTGTGGTCTTGTACAGCCGCCAAGAGAATGTAAGGCAACACTATACAACACCCACCTCTGATAAAATTGGAATTTTTTTATATTCGGCCATACCATTATTTCCATATATCCGACCTCATCTTATATTTATATAAAATTTGCTGGGTATCAGGTGATCATCACCCTAATGTTTTACTATGGATCACAATTTTTAATTTAATGTGTTAGTATAAAATATAAAAAAAGGTAAATAAAACCTTCCTTGTATACCTTTCTTTGACAGATATAGTGGTTAATTTTCGATGATAGAACATTTTTTTTGTATTCTTTTACATAAATAATTAAGTTAAATTGAATTGTGGCCCACGTTTTGTGTGCTAGCTTAAGGTAGCCAAATTTAAAATAGTTTAATTATTTATTGAAATTAATTTATTTTGTCAGTATCGTAGGATAATAATGTGCCAATTCCTTTGACAGATATATTATTCCTATCTGCAAGAAAAATATCAATGAATGTTTACAAGCATTGCTTTACATTGTTCTAAAACACATTTAAACGTAACAAATTCATGTAATAGGAAAAGGGAACAGTCTTGAAACAGGAAATCATTTTCGGGTAGTGTGTTAATTTTCTTTAATTTATTAATTACCTTTAAGATTTTAGTCAAAAATGTTTAAAGGATTATGAAACGATTTAAACTAATTAGATTTGAAACTTTTGTTTCTCACTTCATTAAAATATTTTGTAAACTACCATAAAAAATCGAAATTTTTATATTTTATATTGAGAATGGAAACAAACATCATAATGTCTTTTCATGTGAGACAATAGTTACTCCATGGTTAAATGAAAAAGTCACTAATTAGTAAATAAGAAGTTTTCATGGTCTTGTAAATTACTCAATAAAGTCACTTATTTAATTAATTATGTTATTTACATATGTTAAAACGATTTGTCGCTTAGAAATTTTATTTTCTCTCACAAACAGCCTACATTAAGCAGCGGCAATGACATGTGTTTTTTTTTTTTTTTTCAAATAGTGTGTCAGTATTCTTAAGCCAAACTAAACACGTCCATATCACATTTTCGAAAAATGGAATGGTAAAACCACATCGATCCTATATGAAACTAACGATAGGCAGCTTCAGCACGCCAGTAAGACTGTCTGCGCAAATAAATCTTTAAACGAACACACCGATCTCTTTAAAATTACTTTGGAAGCCGCGGTCGCCTCCCAAGATGATCCGGGTTCGATTCCCGGCGTGGTTGGTCCCCGGATTTTCGCATGTGGGAATGGTGCCGGACGATGCCGCTGGTCGGCGGGTTTTCTCGGGGATCTCCCGTTTCCCCCGCCCTTTTATTCCGACACTGCACCGTACTCACATCATGTCACCCTTCACCAGCGATAAAAAACGAGATAACTCGAAATTAAATAGGGCTATGGCAGCGGTGAAGTACAGTTACAGAAAGAAGAAAGATATCCGAGAATACCTGTGGTAAAAGTCAGCAATGTTCTCCCACCTTAGGAAATCGAGACGACTTAACTCTGGAATCGAACACAGTGCGGAATAGCGTGGAATTAAATCACCTGATCACTACACCACTGTGATCTTTGCTTTCGTAAAAACTGCGAAATGCAGGACTATATGCGATTCATGGTAAGTGAGCACTTTTAAAGCCCTTGTACTGTTTTGCATTTCAGTATATCTGTAACTTTCCGTCACTTTTCAGTATAATTAAAGCTGTGTATACGTTAAAAAGAGATTAATACACTTTTATTGTGTTATTATGGATACAGTAACCATAAATCTTAAAATAATTAAAAACAATATAATTGCAGTAGATACTAATTTTAAATATATTCCTGAACTTAAATAATGTAAAACAAATTATTTGGCTTATCTATGTATTAGTTACGTTGTTTACTTTAGAAGGTCATTGTGCTATACTTAGAGACCTGAAAAGTTCGCGTTCATTTCAGGTACAAGTTAGGATTCCAACAACTGTACGTTCGTGCTACTTTCATAATAGGCTGTTGACTTATTTGACACCGCCTTGAAGTCGATAAACCAATAATAACAATGCAATTAAAATGCGGACCCATATCACTGTGTCAGCTTGCAGCTAACGAGTAGTTGTCCACTTGAGTACACGTATCTGTACCTCGGAGGCATAAGACACTATGTGACAAATCATATTTTTCAGGAGAGCAGTTTGAAGAGCGTGAACTGAGTTGAGTGATTTTTGTCAGCACTTAGCATCGAGGTCTTTAGCGCTGGTGAGGGTTGACATGAGGTAAGTATGAATCAGCACCGGAACGAAAGGGCGGTGGGAAACCGGAGATCCCCGAGAAATCCCGCTGACCAACGACATCGTCTGGGACGATTCCCACATGCGAAAATCCGGAGACCGAATCCGCCAGGAATCGAACACGGATCGCCTTGGTGGGAGGCGAATGGTCTGACAATTCGGCCACCGCGGCCCCTTGAAGAGTGCGATTCACTAGAGAATTCAGCTGCTTAACACCCAGAAATGTGGGTTTTAGACACAACACAGACTTTGTGCTCTACGTCACTGGAAAGAACCTAAAATGGTGGTAATGTTTATGGTAAAAAGTGTATTTTGAGAAAATGTTGAGATATGCCTCCGAGGTACAGATATATTCTTGGAGGCTAGCCTGCAGGCCAGTGAACCCGCAAAATGTTCCCGTCTGTGGCTATACTTTTTACAGTCCCATCATACTTATATGTTGACGTCCGTCTGTGGCCAAAGAAAAAAGGTTATTATGAAGTTGACTTTAAAAGTGCTCACATTACCTTTAGCAGTCTATAACTAGAGCCACAAGTGAGTGTCAAGATTTTTCACCAATTTGAATGAATGCCTTACGTGCACAGCGGCAGCTCTGCTCCATGCGTATAGTCCGTGTATTTTGTTCAGTCACGTCTCTCGTTTGACTGCACCGAAGACAGTAACTACATCCACGATTTTACGGCAAAAGGAGTTTTGCACCAGTTGGCTTCGGTGTCTCATGAGCACACCTGCAGCTCTGCTTCATGGACAGTGATTGTACGTTTAAACTCGCACTTGTTTTGGGTTCTACTGGCTTATCACAGACGCTTGGCACCACAATTGTCTTACTCTGATTGGTGCTGTCAAATGAGAGACCAGTCTGAACAAAGACACGCTGCCAATAACCATGCAGTACAGCGGCCTATGCGCATGTAAGGCATTGAAACCAAATATTGGAAAATTTTTTTCGTGAAAAAGTCGTGGTTAAAACAATGAGGTTATTACGATACCATACGTCTGAGTTTCGCTAGTAGATCCCCAAAAACAGTGAGAGTTCAGGCATCCAATACCTGAGAATAACGCAGAGCCGCAAATGTGCAGGTATATAATCACAATTGTTCGATAGAAGCGACGCGAAGGGCGCGGTGTAACATTAAAAATACTAGTTATTGCAAACACTAGTTTGGTTGCCGCATGATAAAATACTAAAAATAAAATGAAATAGTAATTAAATAAAATATAAAGAATAGAACATAAATTAAAATCACATTAAACAGTTACTTGCTACTACATACTAACCTCATGTACGACAGCCATTATGTTTACATTATTTTATTACGTTCCCGTTTAATTCTAATAATTTTTTGGCTATCCTAGATGTGGAAATAATCTCTCATGTATCTGTCTAAAAGGTTTATGATTTTCCATGTTAAATATTTTAATGCTACTTACTTATTTGTAGCCCCAAAATTTGGGAACAAATTTTAATTTATTATAATTTTGTTTAAAATGCAATTTTTTTTTCAAATTCGAAATTATTTAAATTTTTGCTTTCATTGTAGCTTACAACATCGTTATTCCCTTTTCCTTTTTTTTTTTTCAGTTCGGTATGTCAGTTGGTTTTCGTGGCCTACATAAAACCGTAAAATGATAATTTTGACGTTTACGAGTGACTACGCAAAAACTACGAGAGATGAAAAAATTTCATTAGAGAAAAATTTAGTCACAGTCTATGTCCAAAATAATAAAACTAATTATATGGTACAAAATAAAATTATGATGATTAAAAGTGATGTAGACCGCTCTCTTAATGATAAAACTAAGGCTAACTCTACTACAGGTTAGAAATATCAAGGTTAAAAGTTTGGCACTGGGAAAATTTCTGCCGCTTGAGCGCTGGTATCGCTAATGTGTGGAAACTGGTCAATCACAGAGCTTTCCTGAAACTTAAGTTACGTAAAGTTAATGATTTAAATCGCGAAATTGATTTATTTTCAACTTCAAGATTAAGTTAAATTACTTACGTCATTTCCAAGACTATTTAAATATAATTTTACTACAATTTCGTATATTTTTGGTTCCTTTGCGATAGCAGCAAAACTAGCGGCAGAAATTTTCCCTGAGTCAAACTCTCACAAAGTTTCTGACCTGTAGTAGAAGTAATTAACCTTAGCCGAAACTACACTGCTCTCTGTTGGTAACCTAGTGAACTCCATATACAGACTTATCCATGTTGTGAAGTCCGCGAAGTGTTTAATCACGATATTACGGTATATCACGATAAATGGCTAGTGTACCGTAACTCAGAATGTTGGTTGAGACTCACAGCTGCAGATGCATGACGCCACGTGCCGAGGATGGCGGCAGCAGTGAGGGCCCTAGCGCACGTCGTCATGGGACGTCCCAACGTCGACTACCCAGTGGTCGCTGGACGGACGCGGTGGTCTCTTCGTCGGAGGTGACATCACGCCTGTCCGCCCACTCGCACGCAACACCGCCGCGCCGATATCCATCGCTGTCCGCCGAGAATGACCTCGTGTTGGGCAACAGGACGTCCGTGTCCGCCTAGCGGGCGTCCTAGTTCGCACGATCTGCGTTTATTTACCCTCTAGTTCCTCACTGGGATGCGTTCCGAAACGTTACTCCGCGAGTAACATTTACTCTTTGGCTGCCCAGAAACCTCTAGGGTATCACAGCAATTATTGGCAGCTACGTACCATATTATAGACTGTTCATGTTAAAGTGAGCACTATTTAAATATATTTCTTTCAGCTATTTTGCAATCTTCTTTAGCATTTTTGTCCTGAAAATTTTCTGGAACAAAACACCACAGTAAAATTCCACCAATCTCAAAGTTAACATATTTGGCTCAAACAAATTTCAGTTTTTGGAAATTAAAAGTGTTTGAAAGTCTCAGTTTAAAGTAAACATACCATAGACGCGTTTGATTAGGCGGTACGCATTTCGCGATCTTACATTCCACAGAAATATGATTTAGCTCGATCGTCACTCAGAAAAAACGGTTTTGTGACGGCCGTCATATGTTGTGTCAATATTAACAATACCTCACAAAATTTTTTTGTAGTGGCTACATTATTTTTTCAGTCACTGCTTAACTTTATTGGGAGCAGCAAAAAATTTCGATGGTTATCACAAAACATTTGGTAAGAACCATAATGACAATCAGAGCCACGATTTTATGCTGAAAAGATTTTTGCAACATTTGGTTTCGATGCGTCATGTGAACGTCTACAGGTCTGCTACATCGCCCGTAATTGGATAATTTTACCCTCACTTGCCTTGGAAAATTACAGACGTAAGGAGTCACAATAATTTTATTCTAATTGGTGCAGTCAAATGAGAAACGTGTCTTAACAAAGATGCGCTACCAATAACCATGAAGCATAGCTACCGATGTGCACGAGAGACACTGAAACGAAGTGGAGCAATATTCTTTTTTCGCGACAAAATCGTGGCCCTAATGACAATATATTTCGTGGTGACAAACAAGATTTTTTTTGCATGCACTGTACGTCACATACTGTGGTGCAGAAACGGTGCATTTCACACACATGTTCATATTACATATTCTGTTCCCCTAAATATGAGTATTCTTCTCTTAAAACTTATATGCATATTACATTTGTTATTGACAAGAGCTTTTGAAAAGATCTCAGGTTATTTTGATCTGCCTGTGCCGATTTTTGTTTCAAAGCACTGCGCTACATTGTCAATTTTCAAATTTTGGTGTTGAATAAGCAAACAGTTAACAAACGTGATGGTGGAAGCGTTATTATTTAACATCATTGTCGTTTCGACAAGTTGCTATTTCCGTTGACTCGAAGTCGGTAATAAAAACAAAACAGAAAACTCGTGCACTACTGGAAAAATCTTCCGTTTATAAGTACAAACGTATTAAAAAAATCAATCCTAGTGACGAATGTAGAAACGACGTGACCCGTGTAAATTCCGCTAAAGATCTAGTTTATAAATACGTACTGTTACGGTGTCGCAATCCCGCAGCGTCGGTGGCGTCGCAGGAAGGCAGTAAGTGGGTGCTGGGTAACCAACAAGTCACCAAAAAGATGACGGATTGCGGCAACAGTGGTATCCCAGGAATCCGGTGACTTGAAGAGTTAAGTGGGCTTAACACTTACCCAACACCTCGCAAACTACTGGATTCAGCAGGCATTGCTCCGCCTCTGGGCATAGCTGGGAGCCAAAGAGAGGGGAGGATTTTGACGGCCTGGTGGGGGTGCGAAGAATGGTATAGACATCGAGCTAGCTACCGGGGGGAGTGGGAGTTGGAGAAGAGAGTAGACGAGATAGTCTTCTGCTCGGGCGGCGACCGCACCTAGGGACTCTGGGTTCGAGTCTGGGTGCGACCTCTGGCTAGAGAACTAGCTCCTACGGCGGCACGAGCGGTGAGTTCCTGTTGGTTTAGGGAAGGAGAGCGATCCCTTACCTATCTCCTGTCTCGCCTTACCCTAACACTTCCACTCGCCTCTATTTTTGTATTGCTGTTATTCCTTGTTCTCTACTCTAATAAACTCTTGTTACCTTTCATCTCTAGCTTATTTATCTTCCCCTTCCCCGGCAAAACTTTGTAACGGTACGAAGCGCTGGATGGACGGGAACCATGACAGTTGTTCGGATAATGTAAATATTTAATGTTATTGCATTTTTTAGTCATTCGTTCACAGAAATTATAAAATAAGAATATGGCGCAGATTCTATAGATACATATTATCAATAATTTTGTGTAATAGATTTTTTTGGTGTACATTCAATAAACGTGTCGTTCTGAAAATACCGAAAATTTTTATTTTAAGTAATACTTAACGAATTCAAATGAACAGTTGAAATTTGCGCAACATATTTTTAATGCGTCATAAAATCACCCTTTAACATAAAAATTCAGAAGATTTTTAGTTAATCTCAAGCATAAGGTTTTAAACTAAAACCCATGCAGTATTTTGCATATTTATATTTTGAAATAGTTTGATTGACAGTGTGTGTGGAAATTACTAACCATATAACTATGAAAACTATGCATAATTTCACTAAGTATGATAATACCATTGAAGTTACTAGAATATTGATGACACAAGAAATATATTTTAACTTAGCTTATAATATCTTTCAAGAAGTGCATTGCATATTCTAAATTCATGTTATTATTTTTCTTTTTGTGGTAATTTAACTATAATTTATACTACCGAGATAACTTTTCTTTGATAACTGTTTTTATTAGCTACTTTAAAATGGCCAGTGTTATACTATTTGTTAAACAGAATTTGATTACCCAAACAAATTAATTTTTATATTGTAATTTTCCTAATTTTTTTGTAAAAATTCTCAGTGTCATATTACAGAATACATTTTAAAAAATTAAATTTTCTTTTTTAAGAACTAAACACAAAAAGTTTCGGTAACGTGTAAATTTTTTCGTCGCATGTTATACCGTCAAATGTGTGTTATAAAGTACGTACAATTCGCATCATCATATATCTAATATAGTTTACATGTATAATTTAACGTACATTAGCAAAGAAAAAGTGTTAATACTTCTGATAACTCTAAAAGTACACAACCTCCATAAACTAATTAAAGTTACTTCAGTTTTGCTACATGGAAAGGAATATTATCATCATCGAATAAATTAAAGTCTCACAAAATTTTGGTCTCTAAAATTGTTTTAACTACTAGGCCGACAAATTTAACTTCATACGTTTTATCGGAAATCTTACATGTGTTCCATTATAACAGTGTCATTGATTCAAAACTATGAATAACTTTTTCAAAGTTAGTATAGGCCACCGGTCGTAATTTTGCGCGTTTGTTAAATACTAGCATTGATGTAGGCTTTTGTTCTTTCAAAATACGGTTTGTTATATTTTTATGAATATACTCCTTGACCCAAAAATTTCTTCAATACTGCGCAGTCGATAGCAACACTTTTTTACAATATTAATTCAGCCATGATTTTATCAGTTTTACATTACTTATGGTTAATAACTAGAAAACACGTAGCAGAGGTAAATACTGTTCGGGCAAAACAGGATTATCTTAAAGTTATCACGTTGCTTGTATTGAATTTCTAACTGGACGAGGGAAAAAAGCTTATAATCATATAATAAACGAATCGTTTCATTGTTAATTTCATGTTTTTATAACTATGTTACATTTAACTGTTGAAACAAACTAAACACTAAAGTTGTAATTTTTCGTACAAAGACCCGCTTAATTAAATACAAAACATGAATACATAGATTGTGATTTTTTAGATATCCCTTCGACGTCTGTCACTGTGATCACGTACATGGTTTAGTCAAGTTTGTCATTATAAATTATCATTATACAAAAATTATCTATATTAAATATTTATAGTGTTTCGGTTAGTTATCTTTTTACTGATAAGTAAATTGAAATTTTTAAAAGTCCATCGGGTTTAACTTGGAGCAGTAGCGTACGAAAAATTACGAAATATATCATAATTGTAATACGTATCAGAATAATTGCCTAATACATATTTTAACAAGCATGTATATTATTTTAATCTCTATATATAAAAGAGAACCCTGACTGAATGACTGACTGACTGACATATCAAACTGCAGCCCAAACCACTGGACCTAGAATCGAGAAAATTTTTTGTGTAGTTTCCCCTCAGGTCGTAGGCGAACACTAAGAAGGGATTTTTCGAAATTCGACCTCTAAGGGGGTGCCAATTTCAGGATTCTTCAAAATTTAACATTTAAGGGGTAAAAAGACCTTATATACGTTTCCGATTAACAATATCTATCTATCGAATCCTTCCGGATAGAGAGTTGGTTTTCTATTCAAAATGTTGCTTATATGTAAATATCCAAAAATAAGTTTTAGGATTTTTTTAAAACTTGACCGTGATGCAGTAAAAATTGACTATCGTCGTGATTTTTAACTTGAATTGGTTACGTATAAAAATGACTACGAGAGGGCTCCAAGACATTTCAAAATTCTTAAATTAAAGTGGCTAAAATACGTTAATTGGGTTCTCGATTATTCCTCTATAACTATCGAACCAATCGAAAAATCTAAGTGCCCTTTTCTTCAGATTGATGAGTATATGAATACATAAAATGCCATTCATATATATTTTCTGAATTCGGCCCTAAAAAGGTAAAAAAAAAAGGATAAAATGTTTTTTTTTTTTTTTTTTTTTTTTTTTTTTTTTTTTTTTTTTTTTTTTTTTTTTTTTCGATTCACCATCAATATTTATTGACCTCGTTGGTTATTATATATCGACGTGATATTTGTTAAAGATTGACGATTCCTATTCTTCTACATGAAAAGTAAATCTTTGTGTTATACCATACAAAGTTGATGTAGTGTAGCCGTTTCTGCTCTGCCTAGCTCTCCTTACTTCGTCATAAATCAACTGTAAAGCGTAACGGCACATAATAACATTGTTTACAATCACTAAATATTCTAGAAACTCTCTCCAAGGAAATAAGTTAGGGTGTTCTTACAATTTAATGAACGCATAGAGCACGCTACATTTAATCTGTCCAAATCACATCATAAATAATTATAGGCAACTAATTGAACACCTTGTTTTATTTTGCAACCGTTATTACAGGTAATTGTTTATTTAAAAATCTACAACAGAAATTTTTGCACCGCAACAATAATTATAATGTAAGATTTTTTAAAGTCACTAATACTTCTACAATATTTACAATCAGTATAGTTCATAAATATATTTTTAAACTTATACACAAATACCATATTTTAATATTAAAGTACTGGAAAAATCAATTAACTAAACATAACTCTTTCTAAGAAGACATACGACGTTTTTTTAAAGTAAAGTTATTACAACTTTACCTACACATTTAATAATCATTAAAACATTATATGTGCGTAGTCGTGTTTATGACTTCGCCACAATTGACTTACATCGTCTACTTCCTAAAAAAATACCTTCCTGAATTTATGGAATCCTAGGCCATACCTGTTTTTGAAAATTTCGTTATTAATATATTATTATTAATATTTTATATAGATCTAGGGAACATTCGAGAAGTGGGCCATTATTTCTTCTGAACACTTTCTAATTTTCAGTTTCGTATTATAGCTAACAGTTTATTATAATTGGCTTAATTTTTTTCGACACAACCATGCCAGCAAAAGAAATTATCAGGACTAAGAAAAAATAATTTTTAGTGCTAATGTAGATTCGAATAATTAAGACACTGCAAATTATGCAATATGACATGAGCTGCGAACCAAAACAGTTTAAAAACTAAAATGTAGTACAGGAATCAGGATTAAATACTGGAGAAATGATGGTTTGTGCCAGTATATTCAGTGAAATATTCAGATTTTGATTACAGTAAAACTAGTGGATTTTGTAATGGTTTCGCGTAGTACTCTTATAATGAGAAACACGGATGTGATCGTAAGTTACATTAATTTGGAGGCGGGGCCCGCAAAAGGACGGTGGCAAGTGCGTTCAGCTGGAAGCTGTTCTCGTTATTAAAACGGGAAAGTTTGAGGTTACTTCTGCAGTAATAATTATTTCCTGCTCTCGAGACAGTGCCGTACCACCGCGGATCGTCTCGAGATATTACATAACCGCACGATGCAGTTACTTGCTGCATGCTAAACAGGCGTACGTAGCATCCCGACCATCAAAGCCAACATAACATAATAAAACAGGTGTTGAATGTAAGAACATGCAGAAACAAGAGCCTCGAAATTATAAAAAAAGTATATATATATAGTTATTTCAAGGAAACTTGTTTCAATCAATCTTCGGTATTATACATTGGCCTCGGTTACTAATTACTTTCTGGTCGAACAGCGAAGCATTTGCTTTTTTAACTTACACTGCCTGACGAAAATACATTAATTTTTATATGCAATACTACAGCTAATTTTAAATTAAAAATATTTAAGAACTTTACAATATTTCTATAACATAATTTCGATTTTCCTATTTTTGGACACAATTTGTGATCGTCAACTAATAATTTTATTTAAATATTCTTTCTGATAATCACAGGTAAATGTCACCACATACAACCAAAATAAATTCCACGTTGTATTCTAAAAGAACAACTATATACCTGAACAAAATACTCTGCACGAATTTTTAGGTTGGGAGTTTATTTGCTTCAGTTCCAAGAAGATGTGACTTCAAATCGTGCCTCAATTGTAATGCGTCAGTGAGTGTGAGCTACCAGTGCGTAAAAGCAATGTTTTTAGAGTTCACATAAACCGATTTTATCAAAGGAGTTTGTGATATTTTCGTTCAATATTCGACCCTTGCTTGAAGGGTATTACAAACGCTAGGAGGAAGCGATTACCCCTTTCTTCGGTCTTCATTGAATTGTTTAACAATTTCTTAAGATATTAGGCGAAATGTGTTCAGGTTTAAATATTGTTAGGCTAATAGCTTACTTACGCATTTTCTAGAAAATTCTTTTTTTTATATATATATTGTCAAGGTACGTATTAGTATCCCAACCAACTTTATGCATGCTTCAATAAAATATTTTAAGTTTAAAAAATAAATTTCTTCGTCATTATAGATTTGTAAATATGCAAAATGCGTCGTGTTAATTACTCGTGGAACAGGCCATTGAATACTGTTAACAAATATACGTGAACAATTTTCTTCTATTTCAGCATCAGTTAGTAAATTACAAAAATTTAATATTAGTTCACATTATCATTAAATTAAAATCATTGACAAAGCTATCGTAGTGTTTTTCTGAACTGAAATAAGGTAAACATCTAAGAACGTAGGTTACGTGTGAGATTTTTTAAAGTTAACAACTTGTCAATTTAAATTACTTGATTCTTAAAAATTTGTTTCTATATTTCATTCGAACATGAATTTATATCAGAAAATTACGTTTACGACAAAAATGTGAGATATTACACAAAACATTTCATTTTGAACACAGGACAGATCTGACCGATTTTAAAACTCATGTGAACGCATTTATATGATTTTTTATAGTTGGCCGTAGAACTTGTTTGCACTTGTGATTATACACACACGTGGTAAATTAACCCCTATTCACACGAGACTTGTTAGAAAAACATGCAGCTTGATTAAGAATTCTGTCCAACACGCTCTCTGCCATGAAGATTAAGCGGTGAATGAATGTAAAGATAAATTACTTTGACGTATAATTTATCATACAGGCAACTATTTAAAATATAACGTATAGGTAGAGAAAGAAAAAATTCGTGGTTTCACTGACCTGTAGGTTAGCCTCCAAAGAATATATGTGCACTCAAGCAAACAATAACTGTTCATTAGCTGCTCGCTGACACAGTGATATAGGCCTGTATTTAGTTAAATTTGTATTACTAGCACTGCACCCTACACGAGGTATTAAATAAGTCAAGGACCAATTTTGAAAGTGACACGAACTTACACTTCGCGGAATTCTAACTTGTGTCCGAACGAAAACGCGAAATTATCAGGTCCTTACATGTAGGCTACATATACTTTCTAAAAAAAAGTCTTGACAATTAAATATTATGCAATTTAAATTATATAAAGTAGTATTAATTTCGACGTTTCATAACAGAATTCAGGGGATTAAACGTAATAATAAAAGCAGATTTTCAGATGCATTAACAATACTTTAGAATCTTACGAAGAATAGTTACGAAGAGTTATTTATTATTACCATGATTCCGTAATTCCATGTATGTACTACTACACAGGCAAAACCTTTAAGAAGTGGCAAATGTGTGAAGTTTTGCGAGGTTTAGCTGTTATAAAGATCACAAAACATTTAATGTCAATGCGAATTCAGAAATACCTGTCACACAATACACAATGTTAAAGAGAATTACGCATAATACCTATCACAGTATTTCGTTATACTAATTTACATGAGTGCTTTGAAACTATTAGAACAAATTATCTTGCGAAAGTGTCCTCATCTGTAGCCAGATTGCATGTTTCACTGCATCTGTTAATTCGAGAGATTCTGTGTATGAATCTCACTATATGCGTACTTAGTTTAGTCGTAAATATATTAACATCTGATATTTTGAAAATAAATCTCAATACACTTAAAACATATCTATTTAAAATCACCTGTTAAAAGAAATAGTAAAAAAAAATATTTAGAACAACAAACAATGATCGTAAATATAGTTTGTATACGAAAGAAAAGAAAGGACTTTTAAATTTCAAAGTAAACTTTAATTTACTATTTGGTAACTTTTAATTTTAACTAAATATACGAATGCAGAATACGTTTGCGCATATAGAGTAAAATTAGGATGTATGTGCTAAAAATACAGTAGTAGGAGATAATAGTTTGCGTATGTTAAAAGAAAACTTCTGAACAAATTACATTTCACCTTCTGTACATACCTGTACGTTTCTATAATGCGAATTGAAGGTATTGACGTAATGACATTTATAACGTTGGGTGTAAATAATGAAAAACTATCTATTTATTAATTATTTATATACATATATATATATGTTATATCTTAAAACAACCTTTACTTATGCTGAAATTCCACATCAACGTATGTACTAGATGCCCGGTTGCGACTTTGACAGCGTGAAATAATTTATAGTAAACAGCCACTCTTTTAAAATATTTATTAGGGGTTGTACTCTCATTTTATCTCATATGTCTAAATCTGGTTCAAAGAAAGATTTTTACTCCGGGGGTGACGTCGTTTATTATTTCAACAGCATTATATTTTTGCTAAAATAAAAATTGGAATATTCTGGCAGCTCTCTTTAATATGTGCATATCACAGCCTTCCTCCACTCCCCTTTTCCGCTGGAAGTCTTTGGGAGGTATTATTTTGCTATTTAACACAATTATTGTAATCCGGGCTCGATTCTCTGCTGGTTCAACCAGATTTTTCCAAGTGGGATCTTTGCCTGAATGACGACACTGTGGGATCTCCGGTTTCCTCTGACCTTCCCTCCAGGCACTGGTCCATATCCAACCCATGCCACCCTTTACCGGTTTTCAAGACCTTAGTTGTTCAGAGTAGTCAAATAACTCGACTATCCCGTCACAATCTTCCAGCGACCACTAATATGTGCGTATATAATAGCTCAATTATTCCAGTCAGTAAGTCTTACCTAGGATACGACCCCGAAAATTCCCTCACCGCAGACTTATATCATACCAAACGAATGCTTCTAGGTTGGTCGTGAGTCTCTTATGTACAGGTCCAAGACCAAATAGGTTTATTTATGAATAGGATAACAAAAAAGTAACAAACTTTGAATTTTTTCATGACATTTTACTGCTTTTCATACCCATAACTGTTTAATTTTATAAAACTTTGAAATTGATTTCTAGATATTTACGTTAGCTTTATTCTTATCAAAAATTCATCACGATATCTCAACTTATTTAAATGGTACAGTTAAGAAATTCCAAACACATTTTATTGTTTTAACGACTTTCAAGGTCGAACTTCTAAAAACCCTGAAAACATATTTTAGATATTTACGTAAGCCTTATTCTGAAGAAAACATCACCTCGGTATCTTTACTGGTTTAAGAAAAATCAACGATTGACGAAAAACACATTTATGGCTTTTCACCTATGCAATTTTCGAATTTCTTAAATCGAAATATTTGCTAATATTCATTTTCAGGCAAAATTTAAAGTTGAAAAAATAATGAGAGCTTTCCAGGTTAATGAGATATCGGCGGTTCTTTGAAAACACATTTCACCCTTTTTCACAACCTTAGTTTTCAAATTTCAAGAAGTCATTTCTTAGTTTGTTCCTACGGGTACATACAGAATGTTCGAAAAAAAAGTGTGCCATATTGCAGGAACAGATCATACACACCAAACGAAAGAAACAATGTCTGATGAACCTAGCCTCTAAGTTGCACCCTTTCAGAGAAATTACAATAGGAGGGTCCGTTGTGGTTTCCCTCGTAATGAAATACGTGCCATATTGCAGGAACAGGTCATACACACTAAAGGAAAGAAACAATGTCTAATAAACCTAGCCCCTTATTTGAACCCTTTAAGAGGTATGTACACTTTGTGAAAATTACAATAGGAGGGTCCATTGTGGTTTCCCTCGTAATGAAATACGTGCCATATTGCAGGAACAGGTCATACACACCAAAAGAAAGAAACAATGTCTAATAAACCTAGCCCCTAATTCGAACCCTTTAAGAGGTATGTACACTTTATGAAAATTACAATAGGAGGGTCCATTGTGGTTTCCCTAGTAATGAAATACGTGCCATATTGCAGGAACAGGTCATACACACCAAAAGAAAGAAACAATGTCTAATAAACCTAGCCCCTAATTTGAACCCTTTAAGAGGTATGTACACTTTGTGAAAATTACAATAGGAGGGTCCATTGTGGTTTCCCTAGTAATGAAATACGTGCCATATTGCAGGAACAGGTCATACACACCAAAAGAAAGAAACAATGTCTAATAAACCTAGCCCCTTATTTGAACCCTTTAAGAGGTATGTACACTTTGTGAAAATTACAATAGGAGGGTCCATTGTGGTTTCCCTCGTAAAAAAATACGTGCCATATGTTAAAAGGAGATAGTACACATAAAAACAAGAACCGAATATCTGACAAACATGATCTGACACACTCACTCACTCACTCACTCACTCATCAACTCACAGCCCAACCGCTGGACCTAGAACCATGAAATTTTGAGGGAAGCAACCCCCCCCCCCCCCGCGCCTTTCCCGTAGGCACTCACTAAGAATGGATTTTTCGACATTCAATAATTAAGGGGGTGAAAAGTGGTGAAATGTGTTTTCAAAGAATCCCTGATATCTCATTAAGGGCGCGGTCTACCGCAATTTTCATCATCATTATTTTATTTTGTATTTGTACCAGATATTTTTTTCTTGTTTTAGACACAAAATGTGACTAAATTTGGCTCTTATGAATTTTTTTATCTCTCTTAATTTTCTCGTAATAGCTTGTTAAAGTCATATTTTGCATGTTTCCGTTTTAACGACTACACTAAAACCAACTGATATTATACCAAACTCAAAAAAATCACAGTGGATAAAGACATTGCAGGCTACGATGACATGCTCATAAAATTAAAGAATAAACATTATTTGTATTTTTAAAAAAATTATTGAACTGTTAATTTTTATTTTCAGTTTCAGCAATTATTTAAAATTCAAATAATTTTTATTCTTAAATTTCATGAGCATGTCATTGTAGCCTGCAATGTCTTTATCCACTGTGATTTTTTTGAGTTCGGTATATGAGTTGGTTTTAGTGTAGTCGTTAAAACGGAAACATGCAAATATATGACTTTAACAAGCTATTACGCGAAAACTATGAGAGATAAAAAAATTTCACAAGAGCCAAATTTAGTCACATTTTGTGTCTAAAATAAAAAAAATATATCTGGTGCAAATAAAAAATTAAAAAATTGTGATGAAAATTGCGGTAGACCGAGCCCTTAACCGGGAAAGTTATCATAATTTTTTTAACTTTATAATATTGCCCAAAGAAATGCATATTGGCGAATTTTTTATTTTGCGAAATTCGAAAATTAAGGGTGCGGAAAGCCGTAAAATGTGTTTTTCATTAATCCGTGTTTTCTCCTAAACCATTTAAGATAGTGAGTTGATTTTTTCTTTAAAATGATGCTTAATTAAATGTCTAAAAATTGCTTTTAGAATTTTTCAAAATTCGTCCTTGAAAGCTCTTAAAAAATAAATCGTTTTTAAAATTAATCCCACTTATATCCTAAACCAGTAGAAATATTGAAATGGTTTTTGCTTTAAAATAAATCTTACGTAAATATCAAGAATTTCAGGAGTTTTCGAAATTCGTCCTTGAAAGCTGTTAAAAAATTATTATGTTTTTTAAATAATCATCTGTACCGCTTATACCCGTTGTTGAGATATCGAGATGATTTTTTTATAAGAATGAAGCTTATGTAAATATCTACAAATCAAATTCAGGATTTTATGAAATTCGAAAATTAAGAATGTGAAAAGCAGTAAAATGTTACAGTCTCCCGAAAAAAGAGAATGATCATGGAGAAATAATTCAACAGTTGTTTCTTTTTGCTAACCTACTCATAAATAAAACCTCTTTGGACTGTAGCCTGTACATACGAAAAAATTATCACGGCTATGCCTTTAAGCATCCACTCAGGTATTGTATAAAGTTTGTGGTGTGGGAGGGGTGTGGTTACGGGTTCGTATCCCGTGCAAGACTTTGCGATGGAATTACTATGACATCATACGAGCATATTGCGAGCGCTCTTTACACTCAGCTAAGACAATTTATAGTTCACTGTTATTGAATACGCTAGCTGTCAAATGCCATCATCACATAATTTATCCAGAGTTACTGTTTACATTTAATAAATTCACGCGGGCAAAGCCGCAGCGGGCCAGCAAGTATTAGGATATATAAAGTATATCGATGGAGTTTTGGCAAAAGATAGTAACCAACATATGATTAAATTTAAATTAGGTATTTTCAAGCTTAAATGAACCGCACTATTAATTGGTGGAAGAATAATATATGACGTGTAAATTTTATAAAAATATACACTAATATGTTGTTAAAGGAAAACATACTATGTTAGAACACTGCAACGTGGCTAACGGCATTTTGCTAAAACACCATAGATATAATTAAAGGAATTATTTGTTATTTATCAGCGTGTGTGCTTAATTAAGTAGAGTAATCAAAGCATCTTTATTTTGGTTTATTTACAATTTGTCAGTACTATTAATATAGATCAGATTTTAAGTACTGTGATTTATTCTTTTTATTTCTGCTGATCCGCCAATATTGTGGTTACAATACATAGCTGTGACCAAGACCCGGAAACGCATGAGTTATAATCTTGAAAATGCAGTGAACATTTGTATGTACATGAACCGCACAATGCTATTGTTCTTGTAATGACATTTGAAAGTTGTCTATAAATGTATTCAAATGTTGTATATTTTTGTTATATATGTTATTGATGAAATGTCGTAGAAGAACAATAATTTCACTTCACTTTGACAGAGCTGAAAACATGAATTCAGAAACTGTTCTCCCACAACTGTTATGAGTATAACACGTCTAACATAATTGTTTTCGAAGTACAGCGTCTGAACAAGTGAAGAGAAGAAATTTCGGCCAGCATTCTTAATATCGGGTAAATTATAACTATTTTCATAAATTTTTATGTTTGTACGATGTATTGTTTGTTTTATAGAGACACATTTTGACTAATTTTTACAGTAATGAAAATTTTCTAGCTTTTATGTTTTTGTATACTGGCATGTCTAAGACAAAATTTGCATAAAACGGTTTTGTACAAGAAATGAAAGCAACTGACGTACAGAAATTAAATAATTCACATTGAAGAACAGTGTCACTGACTACTGCTAGACATGCATAAAAATACTACATAAAAATTATTGTATTTTTGAAAATTACAGAAATTTGGGAATTATTTATTTCAAATTCAACAATTATTGAAAAATACAAAAATATTAATGCAGATTTTTATTCATGTTTGGACGTAGCCCACAACACTGTTCCTGAGTGAGAGTTATTGCATTTATGTAAGTCAGTTGGCTTTCGTTTCTTGTATAAAAGCGTTTTATATAAATTTTGGCTTTGAAATATTACTACACAAAATCTTTGAAAGCTAGAAAATTTTCATTACTGTAAAAATAGTTACAATGTATGTCTATAAAACGAAGTCTACAAATTAAAAAAGTTATTAAAACAGTTTAAACCATGTAGCGAGCTCCGCCTTAACGCTGGTGAGGGGTGACACGGTGTGAGTATAGAGCAGCTCCGGATTGAAGGGGCGGAGGAAACGGGAGATCCCCGAGAAAATCCGCTTGCTAGCGGCATCATCCGGCACGATTCCCACATGTGAAGGGGGCCACGGTGTTCAAGGGGTCAGACCTCTAGCCTTCCACCAAGGCGATCCGGGTTCGATTCCCGGCGGGGTCCTTGGCGAGGTCGGAACGTCGCCAACGAGCCAAATATCCCCCCTTTACAACTTTATTAGTAGATAATTCCCTAGATGTCACAGTTTCATTGACTTTGTCAATTGAAACGACGCGAACAGACAAACACAATTTTTTCACCCAACCAGATCTGGAAATATAACCCAGTACCCCTCGCACCAAAATTGGTCGCCCAACAAATTGGGCTACGGAGGGTCGGCTCCCTTCGACCATCGCTAACTCTGCGCCTCAATAATTTCTTATTTTTTATTTTTCATGAGTAGACATATTTTTAAAAATTACTTTAACCGCTTACGACTATCGCTTGCGTAACATATTTTGTTTCTGTGATTTATTTTTCTTCCGTACAACACGCTTTGAGCATTGTGTACATAACATCACATTCTGTACACGCATATGTTTGTACTGTGCCAGACATATACTGAAGTGACTGGTAAAATATCTACAAACCATTATATGCGCGGTTCGGAATAAAGTGAGCACGAGTAATAGCCCTGTAAAATTTCTATTTTCAGCCAATTCTTATCTTTCTGCGCGTAACGGCTAACGAAAGGAAATGTTTAACCTGTCTGGACACGTCACTTGATGTTTGCGTGTGTAAGACAAATTGTGCGGTCAGAAGCGCCCGTTATAGTTTGATAAATAAAAGTTGATTAACTATGCAAAATTCAAGTTCCGTCGATTTCAGTGATTTTATTTTAGTATTGCTGAATTTAATTAAGAAAACACACGGAACTATTTTCAGCAAATCGCTGCCAGCCATACAGGCAGTAAGGTAACTATGGTTAACGTTGGATAATATGCAGTAACGGCTAATGATATTTTTCAAAGGTTAAACTATTTGTGCTCACTTTATCCCGAACGACCTATATAATGGTTATTTCGTTTATAATTCTGACTGCATTTTCAAGACGTGTTGTCTGGGGCAATGTTTATGTAAACACAGCCAGCATAAGTTTATCATATTCATTTTACTATAGGATATTCGCGATAAAGTGAGCAGTTTTGAAGTCAATCATGTCTAAAATAACAATTAATATATATTATTTATTGTGGCCATAGATCTTAAATGTTGACTACGGTACAATCTACTACTCGACCACAATAACTAGTCCTCCCGTGAGGGGAAGAAGCGTGGCAGTAGTAATAGGTAGGGCCCGGTAGTTTTCGCGAAAAGAATTTTGCACCACTTTGTTTCAGTGTCTTACGTGAGCACCTGCAGCTCTGCTATGTGGTCAGAGATTGGATGCCGTATCACCCAGCGTGTTCAGGTTAAACCCACAAATCACAGACGTGATGTGACGCAGTTATCCGTGCACTGATTGGCACAGTCAAATGAGTAATGACTCTGAACAAAAACACTCTGAAAATAGTCATGAAGTTGAGGTGCAGGTGTACACGTACGATACTGAAACAAAGTGGGGCAAAATTCTTTTCGCGAAAATTACCGGGCCCTAGTAATAGGTAGCCACGTCACAGGGAGGGGAAATGTACTGCGACTGACATGAGTTCATGGCACAAGGTCAGTGGTGTTGTAGCGGCGTAAACAGAGCCGGCTGTCTATGCCACAGTATTACGCCTAAGGCCGGGCGTACACTGAGACGCAGGTGGCGCAGGGCAGAGCAGTGCAGCACAGTACAGGGAAACCTGTGCGACAAAGTGTGAGCGTATACTGAGACGCAGCTATACGTGAACAGTAGACGCCAACAATGACAAAACTTTAAGTATAGGTTCAGAATCCGATACCTATGATGATTTTGTCATAGATATGTTGGTGGGGGATGATAATTCAAATCATCAGAAAACAAAGTAGTAAGTTGCGTAGTCCTACATCCAAAATTGGCGTTGACATTGGAATTTACTAACAAGCAGTTAAGTATTTTATTCCGTTTTGATAGGAACAGTCTTAGAATGGAATACACAAAAATGAAATTTTCTATAAGGTGTATTATCAACGAAAGACCAAAGGACGGGAAGAATCTATCTGTATTCTTGAGATAAGTTAGTAATTAACCGAATAAGACGTATTAAACATAGACACGACTACCAACAATATTCAGGCCACAGTAGTATTTCACAAAACTGTGATTATGGCGAGAGCATGGCTATGGCTTTACATGTTAATCAAATTAAGTGCGGCTCAGTTCCAGTAGAGCCAACGAATGTCATCACAGTCCTTTTGTTCACCTCGGTGCGGTTCACATTGCTACACAATAACTTAGGCCAAAAACTTCCGAAAGCACACTCAATTTTTCCAGAATTTCTATTCCTGTAGAACAATTTTTCTTTTCTCGACGCAGAAAATTGTTTCTGTATGAAAGAGATATCTTCAAAGATAACATAGTACCGCCTAATACTATTAAACGTATAAATCTGTATCTTTGCTCACGGCAGGGTTGTGAGGTAGACTGCGCTCTTAAACACAGTGCACACACACATAATGTGTAGTACATTGACATACCGTGACGATAGTGCGATTACACTTATGTCATGTTGTCTTTCACGTGTAAATATAGATGCTTAAAATTACAATTATTGAAATAGTGGAGCACGACTGGAATTAGTTGTTTGGACATTCTCTATTGGGAAATAAATGTCTATCAAAGAAAACTAAACAAATAATAGAAAAACATAAATAAGCAGAGCTCGCTTTAGTCAACAGGTTTCACAAGCAACATGAAATTCCAAAATATAGAATAGTGTAAAATGAAACAAGGAACAAACAGGTAATAAATGAAAATAATAAAAAAATATAAAACATTTAAATACCAAGTTAACAAGCAAAATCACAGTAGATATCAGACACGAGCAGAAAAATAACAAATTGACACAACGTTGAGACGTACAATGGATAATATTCAACAGAGCAGCATTTGTTCGTGACTCTACTTCAAATATATTTCGCACGGTCGAAATGCATTGAAGATGGGGGTCTTTGTATAATGGTTTTGTTTAAAATGTTTCTTTGTTTTTTTCGAGACAGGTAATTTTTTTTCAAAACAAGAAACTATACAGTTTCAATTAAAAGGCGATTAACCAGAATTTAGTTGAATACATAATTAGCTAAAACCATAGTATTTACTGCTTTGAAAAAAAATCAGCCAACACGGAGAAGACGATATTAAACGAAACTGCAAGACACATTTTTGATATCTGCTGGCGTTTAGGCGTAAAAAATAATATCGCCAAAAAAGTAGAAACAATTGAGGACACGGTCTACAACAACTTTCATAGTCATATTGACATTTTCAGTATTTGCACCAGATATTTTTTTTTTCTTATTGTATACATAAATTGTGACTTAATGTTGCTCATATGAATTTTTTTTTTTGGAAAAATTTCCAGCGAATTACGATGTTGTAGGTCTCAAATTTGAAACCTTAAAATAAAATATTTTTGCGTTAAAAAAATTATTGAATTTTTTTAATCAGTTCAAATTTCAGCATATTTATTTAAATACGCTTTTTTTAAATTAGGAAAACTTGTCTGCAAACATCATTATTTACTGAGAGTTTTCAACGTCGTAGGTACTTAAAAACGTATCATGCAAATTTTGACATCCACGAGTCATTACGCAAAGACTACGCAAGATAAAAACATTTCGGCAAAATTAAGTCACAATATTACGTCTAAAATAAAAAAGAAATATATCTGGTACAAATATAAAATTACGAAATGACGATGAAAATTGCTGTAGACCGTGCGTGCTCTTAAGCTAAGTATACGTGTAATTGAGATGACACATAGCATATAAAACTCCGTTGACTCTCACAGTTGCAATAATTTGTTTTCCTATTATGCACAACCAGCAGCACACTGCGTCGTACGTGCGCGGTAAACTGTGTTTCGGACACTGCGCGGCGCAGGTGGAAGCAGGCGCAGATCTGCGTTGCCCTGCCCTACTTCTCAATGTACGCTGCTACATTGCCATGTATGGGACACAGAAACTGTGCTGTCCTGCGCTACCCTGCCCTGCGCCTCAGTGTACGCCCGGCCTTATGGCCGGTGCTGCGGTTGTCCACACCAGTTGCACGCGATGGTCAAGTACAACACAGTGGTAGTTCACTTTTCTCCCGTGAGACTAGTTGTCGTGGTCGAGTAGTATACACTTTGGTTGTTACGTATACATTTTTGTTTCTACTTAAATGTGGCCGGAAAATAAAATTTAGCTAAATGTAAAAAAATTATCTAGCTTTTCAAAAGATATCATTTTATACCAAACGTCCTATAAACGCCCTATAGTCAGATAATAACGTGTTTCTTAGGAAACGACCGATACTTGAGCTGTAATATAATGACGTTTGTTTCGTTGGCAGGCGGCTCGTAGATTTAGACGTAAGTAGGGCTGCATACGAGGAGGAACACTTATCCGCCACTAATAGGAGGGGGGTCCGGGGTTCACGCCCCCCTCCCTCCCGAAAAAAAATGTGGATTTCAAGGTGCGAAATGTTGTTATTTCAGCAGTTCTCGTGTCTAAACATTGAATAAACTTTTCGTAGATTTATTGATAATTTTTAAAGAAACATTCTGCTAAGGTGCCTCCCTAGTCCCTAGTAGAGGAAATCAAGTAACGTTTCAAGCAGTTAACGCTATTCTAATTTCTCAAACAGTTTAAAACATTTCAAGTAATTAATATTTCAGTCCAAAATTCACAAAGTCAACAAACATAATTTTAACAAACGTAACATAACCTTTGGATTACTGTTTTGAGCACTTGAAGTAGCAAGTAGGTGAAAAAAAACCAAGGATACCTGCGTATAAAATTACACCAAGTGTGATGGGATTGACATCATAGCTCGGTATGTTTTTAAGGTTCATAAATCTTAAAATTTTACATTTATCAAAACTGCACCGTTAATTTAATGCACTGTAGTTCGTGTTTTCTTTTTTACTCTTTTAACTTTACTACATCTCACTGTACATGAAAATGAAAATATTAAGTATAAAACATGTTTTAACTAAATGGTCACTTAACTACTGTGTGGATACCCGTTACTTGTGCGTGAAGTTCATATGTCGTTATTTTCTTAGAACAAATTTCGCAATAACTTGTTAAACAGTGCTTACTTTATCGTGAACGCCCTTATAAAGAAACCAAAGAAAATAATTCGTAAGACCTAGATATTAAAAGCCGCATAAATATTGAGACAACTGAGACCCGTTTGTGACCAAATCATGGTCACAGAAAAGCGACAGCAGTAACACTGGACATAACACCACTCCCCTGGTCTTTTTCTTAGTTCTCCACACTATTAAACTAATAATGACCTAAGAAGTGTAAACAAAGCTAGATCTTTTGATGAACCTTTCTGGTATGTGTTCCTAACTTCAGAATAATAAATAACATGTTGTTAGAACAGAAAAGATCAAATGATTATATTAAATATTTATTTAATATTCTCTCTATTTTTTTACTAAATAATGCAAAATTGCTATACAAAGTTTTCACAATAAATATTTGATATTCAATACAACAATATAACCTTCCATATACTGAAGATACAAAAATATATGGGGAATAACACAGGTCTCGAATACAAAACCACGACCCTTGATTTTAAATCTTTATATATATATATATTAAACATATACTATGCCTACTTTTGGCATCGTTACGCAACCACGTAAATTTTCTGACCCCTAACCTTTATCAGGTAACAACTCATAATATCAAGAATTGTTAGAAACTCACAAGCCAAACAAATTAACGAAT
>PNEQ01050124.1:0-12621 GCA_003012365.1 Medauroidea extradentata
ATGAACTTTTCGCGAAAAGAAATTTGCCTCACTTTGTGTCAGTGACTTGTGTGCACGTCTGCAGACTTGATTCACGGTCAGAGATTGGATGTTTTGACATTCGTGTGTCGTGGGGTTTTACACGCAAATCACAGACGTGTGGTGTTACAGTAACCTTATTGTGATTGGTACAGTCAAATGAGAAACGTCACAGTTCAAAAGCACGCTGCCGATATCTATGAAGTAGAACTGCAGACGTGCACATAAGGCACTGGAACAAAGTGGGGCAAAATTCTTTTCGCGAAAAGTTCATGTCTCTATCTATGGTAAGCTGAACGTGTTTTGAAATCCATCAAACAGTCAAGTTTTCCCGTGATGAAGCATCATCTCTATCCATGTTATTTTCTACGTCAGGGCAAAATGATATAATTCTAATGGGTAAGGGTAAGGAAACAATTAAAATTTTGTACGTTGGTTTATACCATTATACTCAGTATGTCTCCAAAATTTTATTTTTCTATTTGCTGAAAACACAAATTTCCCCCCTTATTTCACTTTACCCAAATATCACAAATTTGAAACATAATTTATACGAATGTATTTACAAAAATGTGAGCGTATATTTATGTATATATATATATATATATATATATATATATATATATATATATATATATATATATATATATATATATATATATGTATAGTATGTTGGTGTGTATGTATACACACATATGTCTCAATATTTCCTAAGGCATTTCATGGATAATACTTTTTTGTTTTGAAGTTTTATCGCCCAAATTCATCCGTCGAGAACTAATGAATTTTAACATTTATTCCCCAAATTAATTATGTGACTGCAAGCGTGTTATACGGCGCCCTTAAGGCCATCGCCTACCTTGAGCGGTTTAGAGCATTAGAGGCTAAGAAGCGACGAAGTTATAAAGGCGATCTTGAAGCGCGCATCTAATGTCAGATCTCCGCAACGAGCCAAGCACTAAATTAGCTTGTGAGAACCCCACTGATTCATTTTTACTGAGGGAGCTGTGACCATGATGTTATTGGCGGAAAGTCTATAGCAAAGTTCAGTGCACCATTCTATCTTAGTTTCACATGCATTCGGTTAGTACATTTTTAAGTACGGCAGTCTGAAATTACAGTTTTTAGCTATGTTGGAAGGATTCGAAACAGTATTTTTAATGATCATGGTTATTTTTAACAATTATATTCAGTACTTGTCTGAAGTGTTTTACTTTCGTACATTGGCACAATTGGAGCATGTGAAATAGTTTCGTAAAAAAAACCGTATTTCCCTGTACACTGTACCGTATTTGATGCGCGGGGTAGACGGCACACTTAAGAGTGCGTGGTAGATAAATAAATGCCAATACTGAATGACAATCCTAGATAATGGCATTTGCCAACTTTAAGAGTAAATATTTATCCAGAATTACTAATTCGTTACGCGTGATCTCTTGCGCCGCAGTTAAATGCACGAGGTTCCGGCGTCAGAGATTGTGCCTCAGAAATACGTAACACTGGAAATTATTTCGTTTAAAACGTTGGCTAAAACTATTGTCTAGGATTGCTATTGTTTAATTTTCGCAAATTGGCCTCAAGAAACCTACAGTTATAGAGTAATGCTTTAAGCGTTGAATTGTACCATCGACAGGGGCGTTGCAACGTGTAATGCGTATTCTTTTTTACACAAAACAGCTTAACTTATTCATATTATGTTTGTCTACAAAAAGAACACACACTTGAAAATATGCTCCTATGTTTTTAAAAATTCAGCACGCTTGTTAGAAACATGATTTTCGGGCCTCTCAAAATTGGTAAACACGCATTTTCTTAGACAGCTGCAACTACCAAAATACCACCTGAATTCTTAAAATGTAAAACAAGATGCATGCGTTGGGCTTTACGCCATATTATATAAAGATTAAATTTTAGGGTCACCGCTTGAAGTCCCATAGGAAAAAGACTACAAGAAAAACCCTGCACGTCAGTGTCGAGCGTGGCACTCCGGCTCTTATCGCTCCGCTGTTCCCACGAAATGTTGAAATTAGAAGTCGGTGAAGACTCCTTGTAAGTTATTGAACAAAGAAGATGCTGGTACAAGACATCTGCAGCAAGGACTCTTGTGTGAACGACTACGAGCTAGATCGAGACAGCCGGATGTCCTATATATTGTGACGCCCTCAGTCGTAACGGCACGACAGGATGTAGAAGGTCCCGAATACTAGTCATGCTCGTGGAGCCCATCATTATCGAAACAAAACTATCACTTTTACGGAATTTCAGTGAAACATGCGGTAAACTGTGTGCTAGAGAAAGTAACATTTGGTAGTGAAAGTCAGGAAACGGAATTCTAAAAATCTCTGTCAATAATAATAATAAAACCAAATGTTGCAAAACACATTATTAATAGAGACCTGAAAAATTCGCGTTTTCTTTTAGGCACAAGCTAGAATTTTAGCAACTGTAGGTTCGTGCTACTTTCACAATTGGCCGTTGACTTGTTTGACACCACCTTGAAGTTGATGAGCCAATAATAACCATCCGCGAATTTTTATTGTTTGTAATTATCAGAGACTCCTGTTTTTCGCGAAAAGAATTTTGGCACACTTTGTTTCCGTGTCTTACGTGCACATCTGTAGTTCTTCTTCGAAATCAGTGATTAGAAATTTTAACTCTCACGAGTCTTGGGATTCTACCAGCAAATCACATACGTGTGTTGTTGCAGTAACCTTATTATGATTGTCTCAGTTAAATAAGAGACGTCATTTCACAAATACAAGTGCCAATAACCATGAAGCATAATTGCAGCAGTGTACGCACGGCACTGAAACAAACTGGGGCAAAATTATTTTCGCGAAAAATAGTGGTTCCTACTAATTATTACTGTCGCGCACGATTTCCAGACCACACGAAGTATACAGTTTTCATGCTTGGTTGTTGATGATCGTGTGAGATGTAAGATTTGATGTGTATACGTTTTTATAGCCCTCTTGCATTTCATAACTCGCATCACACTACTGTATTTTATTTCTTTGCATATGATTAATATTTATTATTTGATTATAGGCAGTTCGGGATAAAGTGAGCACTCAATATAGCCCTGCTAAAGTTCTATTTTCAGACAATTCGTATCTTTCCGCGCGTAGCTACTAACTACCGGACATGTCTAGCCTCTTTGGACACGTCACTTGATGTTTGCGCTTGTGAGATAAGTGTGCAGTCTGTATGAAACGATACAGTTTGATAAAGAAAAGTTTATTAAGTATATAAAATACAATTATATCGCCTACGGTTAGTTTCGTTTCTGTATTGTTGAATCAAAGTAGGAAAATACATGGAACTATATTGCGTAATTTTGCTGCCTATCATAGAAGCAGTAAGGCAACTATAGTTAATGTTAAATTATATGCAGTAACAGCTAGTGATATTTTTCAAATGTTAAATTATTAGTGCTCACTTTATTCTGAACGACCTGTAATTATTAATTTCTCTATTTCTTTCTTAACAATTTGTTCACACTTCTCTAGTTTAATTAAGAATCGCAAAATTTAAATCCTGTTTCATATTACTGTAGATTTAAGACATTAATTTTGTGGATTGCTTTACGTACCTGTCTTAAGTATTACATAATTGATTAAGTATAAGAAAATACTTGTCTTAACTTCGCTAAAATAAAGAAAACTATTAAAATAAATACATAATTTCGTTATAACGTAATAAACTATAGATAAATTCTTCAAATACAATAAGAAATTCTATACAACATTTGTTTTATTCTACTTTGTACAATATTATGTCTACTACGTATTACTACAATTTAGTCATGTCCCTTGCAATTTTTTTTAGAAATGAAATATGTAGCATTGTTTACAATAAATAGTGCAGTTTACCCTCATAAAATATCTTCATATTTTGCTATGATAATATAACTGAAAATGCGTACTATTACTCAGCAAATAATGATAGCGTCATTCGAAGGGAAATATTGAGAAATATTTATTTCTGTTTAAGGGTAAAATATATATTTATAATTATTTAGTAAATCTCTTGATTTAAAATATTGCTATGGCATCTTAAATCAATAAAGAGAAAGGTCTGTTCCTATTGTGATGACACAAATGTCTGAAGGGGGTGGTTCCAATGAAATTGTAATAGTTTATTTTTTTTATTTGTGCGAAGTATGGTTTGTTATGTAGTCATTCATTGTTACTATTTATTACTGTAATGAAAATGTATTAGCTTTCGTAATTTTTGTAAAATGGCATGGCAGAGTCCAAATTTTGCATAAAACGGTTTTATGCTACAAAGGAAAACCTACTGACTTACCAAACTGAAATAAGTTACACTGAATAACAGTTCCGTGCGTTACGTCAAGACCTGTACAATAAACGCATTGAACCTTGTATTGCATATAAAAAAAATTCTAAATCCTAAATTAAAAATTGAAAATTTTCTTAATTAAAAAAAAATACAAAATAGAGTTCAGTGCGGTTTTTATACAGGTATTGACGTAGCCCACGACACTTTTCTTTAGTGTGAATATTTCATTTATCTGGTTAAATCCCCCACTCACACAAATCCTGTCTACGTCACTGCATATACAAAAAATCATTTTAACTTGTTACATTGAAACCTAGCAAAAAGTCAACTTTCCCCACGGTAACCCAGGACATCCCAGAAGTGACTGAAATAGTGCTAGTCTATTTTTAAAAAGTATTGTTGTAACTTCCAGACAAATGTGACTCTTGTAGCAGAATAAAGATAAATTATTTGCTCGATATAATATTTTTAGAGTGCAAAAGCCTGCAATTATTCAAGAGTGCGGAAATGCCAGAAACAACTTGTTCCCCGTGTGAACCGCAATACTAAGACAACCGGAAATGCAGCCCGCGCTGCTGCGGCGAGTCGGACTGGAAGCAGACGTAAAAACTTGTTTAAATGTCGAGCAGGGAACGTAAAAGGCTATCCGTAACGTCGTTTGCTTTAGGTTTACAGCTTCCCGTGCACAGGCGGTGCTATAAAAAGCGCCCTTCCTGACTGGGATTACAAGAAGACGGTGGATGTTGGGACGCGTGTGATGACACGTGGCGGAGCGAGCCAACCGTAAAACATGGCAACATGCTGGCGACTGTTTACACAGCCGTTCAACGCCTGTCTGTTGATTTCAGATGTACACATCAATATGACGGTTTTGGAACCAATTAAATTACGTTTTTAACTTATTGTAAGAGTCTTTGTTTTCCAACCACTGTGACCCTACGATCAGTGGCGTAACAACGAGGTGGGGGGCAGGGTATACTTCCCCCCTCTAAATGGATGCCGAAAACAATAGTGAATGGGCGCCCAAATATTGTATTATTTTATTTTTGAGGAAATGTCTGTGTAAAGTAGGCCTGCTGGTCAAATATTGCTGTACATATCTTTGCTTCTAGATTTTGTAAAATAAAATTAAAATTTGTAAAGCAATTTCAAATTCCTTACCTGAAAAAATGGGAGAGGGTGAAATGCTACAATTCCTGTATGATATTTTACCCGTTTCAGCACTCCATTACAAAGTGACAAAGAGCCTCAATTTTTTTCCAGTGATATCCTTACACGACGTGTTTCTAAAACATGAATACAAACAATCTTCTGGCGAGGGAGGGAAGGGGGAATGATTCTCAATTAAAAAAAGAAGTATATTTAATAACGCGACTTACAATATCGCAAAAATACCAAGTGAAATAATATATTTTACACCCTTGAATATTAAGTATTTGTATTTTATTTTTTGCAAAGTATTGAAATATCGTAGCCACTAAATTCACTTATGTGTACCGTATAAAGTTAGGTTTTTTTGCACCACCAGGTTAATTTCATTCCATACGGAAATACTAAGACATCCTTCACTCTAAGGTATTGTTTATTATTACAACTTGGAATAGCGAAGTCTTCAACAATTTTAGGTTATACGAACTTTTCTTACAACAAACTTATGTGGTGAGATTTTTAAATGTTTGTTGCATTGGGAGTTTAAAATTAAATTTTATTGTCCACAATCCAATAAAATTTAAAATTACGTGGGGTAAAGTAACTTCAAAATAAGGCAAAGTAACACCACTTTAAGATAATAAAAAAATACTAATTCAAAATTGTTTTCGCTGGTGATGTTTTTTTTGGGGGGGGGGAGGAAAGGTTGATGTGGAGGCATAGTTTATTATGTTCCAGGCTCCAACATAAGAATGGACGGAAGTGTTACTTTACAATCGCTGCTGGACTTGACCTTCTGCGAAGTTTCCGTTGACTTTGCCCTGGACTGGAAAAAGCACAGGTAAGATTTCTCCTCAAACAACCTACTGATGCATTTTCTAGCAAGATTCCTCTCACGCTGGCCGCCTGCCTGGGTTTCCGAGTGGTGTGTGTAACGTTGATGTATATACGTTCATTGGAGAACTACTTAATGTGCGTGTGTGACGTCTGCTTACGAATAGCATTCAAATAATGCTGTACGTTTCTACTAACTTACAGGTTAGAAAGAGCAATGTTATAAGTTTGAGCGCTGGTATCGGTAGTGAACCAAACTGACCAATCACAGAGCTTTCCTGAATTTTAAGTTGCATTAAGTTGATAATTTTAAACGCGAAATCGGTTTCCTTTCACTTTAAAATTAAATTAAATGACTTCTATAATTTCCAAGTTTATTTAAATTTCATTTTAATACGGTTTCGTATTTATCTGGTGCATTAGCGATTGAAGCGAAACTAGTGGCAGAAATTTTCCCTGTGCCAAGCTCTCCCATAAGAAAACGTATTTTCTTTCTGACGTATCAATTTCTGGTCCATTTGTAATCCTTAAAATGATGTCGGCAGTGAAATATTACTTACAGTAATACTTGAATTACGGCAGTGAAATATGTATTGTTGAAAATATTTTGACGAAATTTTTATTATTTTCATAACATATAAAATTCGAGTTTTTTTCCTACGATATACATCATGTTTCTATTACCAAAATCTGTAAATAATGAAAGAGGACATTGGCAACTTAGGGCCTACCTATTCTTAAACACTTGTCAATTTCGAGTTTACATGATTTTATACTGATTCCAATGGGAAATTCTTTGGGAAAGTGGTTAATGTTTAGAATCTAGCCTCAATTAACAAGCAAATACTGTTTTTCTACATCAATGAGAAAAATACATGTTAAAAGGTTGTAAATGTACAGAGTTAAAAATAACGTTATACGCATAAAAATAATCGAACTTCTGCAAGTGTTCGAATTATTTTAATGTCTTCCTTTTCCTGTTTTTTTTTTTGTAACTCCTTGTCTGGTTTGATCCCACTTTAATTTAGAGCACTGATACTCCGATTTTAGTTAAATAGACTCACACCTTGATTTTAAGTAAATATAACTGTATGTTTCACGAAAGCGCACTCGTTACTTAGTACGGCATAATTAAGGACGTAAATGAGCATAATTTATTAAGGGTAAATATAATTGTGTCGATCATTAAATATATAAATATTAGATATTTATTTTACAAAAAAGATGATAGTATTTATAATTTGGTAAAGCTACAAAGCGTTTCACGGCCCGCCGTTTATATTGGCTACCTAAAAATAAACCAATCTTGACATTAACATTTTCAGTCACAGCGACCATTACAAATGACGTTGCACAAGAAATGTATAAATGATTAGAGCTGTACTTGGAAACGTCTCAAACTTATGGGCGCAGACGCCAATTGTCAGTGAGAACGTTACTTTCGTTACTGGTAGAGACCTAAAAAATTCGCATTTTATTTAGGAACAAGCTATAATTCCAACAATTGTAAGTTCATGTTAACTTTGCAACTGGCCCTCAACTCCTATAACTAGAGCCCACGATTTTTCGCGAAAATAATTCTGCAACAGTTTGTTACAATACCTAATGTGCACATATGTAGCCATGCTTCATGGTCAGTGATTGGCTGTTTGTAACTCTCAGCGTCTAGGGTTCTACCCACAAACCACAGACGTGTTGTGTCGCAGTAACCTTGTTCCTGTTGGCACAGTCAAATGAGCTACGTCTGTGCAATAATACATTCTGCCAATAACCATGAAGCACAGCTGCATATGTGCGCATAAGGCACTGAAACAAACTGTTGCAGAATTCTTTTCGCGAAAAATCGTGGGCTCTAGTGATATTATGACAGTTCCCGGAAATCGTTGAGCCAATAACTAGAGATGATGGTATATCGCGAAAATGTTTTGTGCCAACATAGCCTTGAAAACACTGACACAACGTAGCTGTCTATAGACCAATAAAATGCATTAAATATTAAAATAGCGGTATTCTTATTGGCTTAGTCAAATAGGGCAGTAGCTCCACGTACAAGGAAAAGCCAGTAATCTTTTGATAAGCTGAACGTACGTTGAAGCCTAGCAAATAGTCAAGTTTTCCCGCGAATACCATCATCTCTACCAATAACATAAAAAGTAACTAAAGTAAGGCCCATATCACTGTATCATCAAACAGCTAATGGTCAGCTATTGTTTGCTTGAATACTCATATATTCTTGGAGACTAACCTACAGGTCGGTGAACCCGTGAATTTTTCCGGTCTCTAGTTACTAGATGTTTACAGCCAATACGTCGATAATACACTCCGTTCTTTGCAGCAGTTAAAATTATGAATTAATTAATAATCGGAAGGGTTAAAGTCATAGCAGTTTTTTTTCTTTCCTTAGTTGTGTGCGCATTTATTCCTGTATGACGACTTAAATATCGTATGTGGTGGATATCCGAGGCCAGGGTACCGCACACCGGTACTGGGTGCCCGTGGGTACCTACGTACCCCAAAGGATGGTATGAAATGAAGCCCTACGACGGAGAAGAGCCGGAATGAGAAGAGCTGAGGAAACAGGAGATCCCAGAGAAAACCAGCCGGCCAGATACATCGTTCGGCACGATTCTCACATGCGAAAACCTGAGGGACCGACCCCGCAGGGGGTCGAACCCGGATCGCCTCGGTGGGAGGTGAATGGTTTGACCACTCGGCCGTCACGGCCCCTGTACGATGGCTTAATGTCAGGTAAAGTACCAACTAACCACTTTGCTTTTGTCGTATTATAGTAGGCAAAGAAAACATCTAATGAGCAGTGACAAAAAAAAGTGTTGAATTTCTGAGATTGCCTGTTTGGTTCAGAGTATGATAAAGTACAATTATTAGAATCACGATTTTGTCGCAAAAATATTTCTGCATCACTTTGTTTCAGTGTCTTACGTGCACATCGTCAGCTTCGCTTCATGGTTATTGTTAGCGTGTCTATGTTCAGGCATGTCTCATTTCACTGCACCAACAAGAACAAGGCAAACGAACCTAGAGACCTAGAGACAAGTGGGCGTTAAGACATCCTATCACTGACCATGAAGCAACGCTGCAGATGTGCACAGTGGCGGGTCGTGGGTTGTTGCCAGGTAGGGCTCCAGTTGCCAAGAGCTGTACAGGGTTGTGCGCTGGTTGACTCTACAGCCACTGACACGCTGATGTGCAGGTGCCCCTTACTACTGAGTGGTCACAACACATCTAGTAGCCGGCTAATATTCCATGCTCGATGGTCTACGGCACGTTCATCTGGAGTGTACAGTTCCGGCTATCTGCAGCCCCACCCGAGAACAACCCAAGAGCCGCGACTGGATGTGCATGTAAGGGACTGGAACAAATTGTGCAAAAATCGTGTCTATAACAATCATGCGTACGTACCGGTAGTTAAATGCCCGTGCTTTTATGCCGTGCGACAATGTCTTAGTGTTACAGGCCTAATTTGCTTAGTTGTGCCCAAGGACGAAAACACTGCACGCTTTGCGTGTAAGAACGACGTGAGCCTGCCACGCGTGTTATTTCCTTCTGCATTTTGAATGCGTTAAAAAACCCTTCCATGCTCGTGTACACTCAGTATACAATATGCATTTCTTATACAGTATTTAAACCCGAATCCACGCTACACCAGAAGCATAAACGGTGTTGTAGGTGTCAGTTCGTTTTTTATTCACACAAATTTGCTCTGTGTATTGCTTAAATGTAACTGCACTGTAAAGTGTATTTTTTAAAAATATATTCATTTACTGAGTTAAAAACCTTAGGATCTTAGGTACAGTGAAATGTTATTACCATTGACCTGTAAAATACTACTTAGGGACTTTATGTCGCTATTCTTCTTGTAACATCATATAGTTATTATAATACAGTAATCTCTTTCTGTACACTGTTTAAATGTAATTTACTGTGAAGTGTAATGTGCACTGCTTGTAAATTGAATAACCTTTTGCTTTGTATTGATTGTCTATGTATAAATCCGCCAAAAACTGCAACTTGTGCACTCTAAATCTGAATTAGTAAATATTCTCTGATTCACGCCGATGGATGGAGTAGTTTCATCAAATTGAATCAGTGAGAAACCACTGTGAAATTGGCGACTATTCACTGAATCCGATAAAGTGTGCAAACATTCCACAAGTTAATTAGCGAATGTCCACAGACTTACCATTAATTAATTATTCATTGATTCAATAAGTGAAACTGTTCTTTGAAACAACTGAAAGAAACTGTGAATATTCACTGATTCACTTGTGAGATGTTGGCACTCTTAAAGTAAATCAGTGAATATTCACTAATTAAACAGTGACTATTTTAGCTTTCTCAAATTATTGAAACTGAATCATCCATCAGCGTGAATCACTCAGTATTCACTAATTCAGATTTAGAGTGTATCAATTCCCGCTCTCAACGATCCTGTTCGTGGGAGAATGCATTGGGACATAAAAAAAAGGTGTTCTTAATGTGCCTGTGCATTTAAAGAACGCACTGAAAAATACGACATGGCTTTTAGATACAAGTTTGGGACACCCTCAAAATGGCTATATACTGCAGTTTTTCGAACTGCTGTATACTCTGATTCGCAAACAGAAAGATAATAACTGTCGTTTTATTTTACGACGCAATATCTCCCGCAAGTAAAATAATCGGGTCATTGTTCACTACAAAAAAACTACAAAAAATGTGCGCCAATTTAGTGCTCCGCACGTACTGTAAAGAATGCTGTATTATCTTTGACAGTCTTGCCAGTGTTACACATATCACTTCCCTATTGCCTCCGGCGGGTAAAAAAGTACCATGCGAGGCGGCTTCACCTAGTCGAATACTGGTATTTTAAGTAAAGATTCCTGAATTAGCGGCTCTTCTGAGCCATGCCTCGCCACTCCCTGGCCCACCAATCCAACTCGGATCAAACTATAGGTTTTTGAGGGTGTTAAGCTTATTTCTGAATAACATGTGTACTTTGTGTAGAGTGGAAAATCTAAATGATCTAAGTGCCAAAAGTATGTTTTTGAGTAAAGTTGTTCTTCTTGTACATTACTAAACCAGGATTGCCTTTGGTCACATTAAGGCACGAAACGTGAGTAATGCCTAGCTTTGAGGCATCAATATAGCTTTATGATGCTTTATCGAAGTTTAAAAACCTGTCAGTCATATACAGTACCTGGAACGGTCTGGAAGGCCTCGCTGAACTAATAACAGTTTTAACATGTTCAACAGTCTGCATTTTGCAACATTTTGCACGCATCTCAATTATAGCAAAGTCTCTATCCGAGGAAGAGAAACTGTGGCCAGAAAGGAGGATTTTGTGTTCGATGCTGTCGAAAAAACCCGTAGCAACGAGAAAAATGTACAAAAATAGCAGCATTCTGTTTTTTATCTGCCCTGAGCAGTTGTCACTCCAAATGCAGAAATTTCGTTTATATGATGCAAGTAGTCCGGAATTTATAGCTTGCAACAGACACGATGCCATCTGGTTCCCACCTCGGCCAGATTACCCTTCGTGCCACACGCACATTATTGCATCTGAAGTATCAGTAATGTGAATTCCAAAGTTGTAGCAGGATAGCTGGCGAATATAGTACACGTGTGTCAGCTTCGGGAGTGAAAAAACCTTTCGCAAATCCATTGTGATTGTGCATGTGTCACTGTCTGGTAAAGTGCTGCTTATGCTATCATCTTTCATAGTCTTGAAAGCCTGTTCTGCTTTCCTGTGATGTAGTTCGAGAGCGATTTTGGCCTGGTGTACTTCGGCAGTGTCCCTACACTTTGTTTTCATGTGAAGTAAATCACAGTTTTTACATGTGTCCACTCGAGATCTTTTGAATGACAGGTTGGGAAAATCTCTCAAAAAACACTCCGATAAAACTTGTAATTCACATTACTATCGGAATGTTTTACTTTAAAGACTTCAAAGAGTCTATTCACATTCAGCTCAGGGCTCAAGTACTGTTTTTTCAGATTTCTTACGATTGTAATGGCTCAAGTACTGTTTTTCAGATTTCTTACGATTGTAATGGCTTTCGTCTCTTGGGAAACTGTTAACATGGGTTATAACCATCTCCCTGTCACGAACTGTGTACTTGAACATTTTAACACCACCACGTCTATCTTTGAAGACAGTATTACCTGCTTTCTTCTTCTTAACAAGTGAAGTAATTTTCTGTGGACTGACTGCAAATATGTTCATGAAAGTATTCTTCTTACATACCTGCTTATGTCCTCCATTTCCATTAGGAACTGTAAAGGTAACTGTACACTGCCTTCTGCTTTCCGAGGGATCAC
>PNEQ01050124.1:12721-61461 GCA_003012365.1 Medauroidea extradentata
AAAAAAAAAAAAAAAAAAAAAAAAAAAGAAAAGAAAAGAAATACTGCAGTATCCAAACAATCAGTATTTTCCGAATACAATTATATTGACCCATATGTATATGTATTAGGTTCACGTTTGTATGTTGAAACATTAGTCTTGATTGGGTTGTCTCAAATGACTGACTATTTATTTTAAGACTGGTAACATAATAAATAAATCTTGTGATGATAATAATGTCGTATGGGGATGGTACTCGAGGACAGGGTATCGTACCCCGAGTGTAGACTTATGATTGGACGCCCGTAGGCATCTGCATACCCTGAAGGGTGATATGAAATGAAGCCCTACAATGGGGTGGTGCCGGAATGATTAGGGCGGTGAAACGAGAGATATTCGAGAAAACCCGCCGACCAACGGCATCGTCCGGCACGGTTCCCACATGCAACAATCTGGGGTCCGAACCCGGATCGCTTTGGTAGGAGACGAGAGTTCTGACCCCTCGGCTAACCGCGGCCCCAATCTTGTGATAAAATCCCTGTATGTTACCACTATAATAGTTTTTTTAGTAGAACATGCTTACTCAATAAATGAATTAACATCAGACACACAAATTAACAATGAATACTAACCTCATTTTTTGGTACTCGTTTCGATTTTGTCTCTGTATTGCACTTTTGTCTCGCGCCTGGTATCCCTCCACACATTTGCCTGTTTTGTACGTATGTGCACCTCTTTGACTTCCTTTCATCACTACTACAAGCAGGTGATTTCTTAATGTTCGAAATGCCATTTTCATCCTCCATTCTGACCGTTCATACACATCACATACTACGAATAATGGCGTATCTACGTTCTCCCAGCTTGTGGCACTTAGATCAATTAGCGCTGCAAGAGCCCGCGGACATACAGATTGTGTCATCTGTTGTCGTCTGCCAAAACTATTTGAAACACGCCTGGCAGTTAGATACAATAGCAGTATATTGGCGCGGGCACGTAGATTATTTTGCTGTACAAAACTCATATTCTCATATTTTGGCACTTAGATCATTTAGCTTTTCCACTCTACGTGTATGTATATTCTATCCCAGAATAACTTTTCCTACTTATGGTAATTTTACATATTACCGAGTGAAAGTTTATTTGAGTGTAGTAACTGCCTCTTCTTAACTACGTGTGTATGTATGCGTGTATATAGGTGTGTGTGTGTATTTGGAAACTAGCACTAATTACATATAGAGCCAAGAATTGAAGTATGTATGTACATTGACATGCCGCGCACTTCGAAGTCTGGAACGTACTTAATTAATTTATTAATTATTAAATACTTTTAATATTTATTAAATTGTAGGGAAAATATTATACAAATGGGCCAAAAGAAAAAAATCTGTTGTTCTGTTTTTAATCGCTACCACCAAACTTCACAGGATCACCCGCTGGGCTAATCTGAAGATTGACTAAAATTTAATCAAAATTGCTGGCCGTTTTGGAGTCCATAGGGAACATACATACACACATATATACACACACACTTATATATAGGTTACATACATATTGAGAGAGAGAGAGAAAGAGAGAGAGAGAGAAAGAGAGAGAGAGAGAAAGAGAGAGAGAGAGACAGTGTGTGGTGCTTTGTCAAAGAAAAGGGAGGTGGCGACTGCTCCCAACGCCACCCTCTTTCTGAGAAACTACTCTCTCGCCCCTCCCCTTGTGCTTAGCTCTGGAAGCTGGAAACAGCCTGGATATTACCATTGAATATTACTAACTCGGTGGTTGTTTTGCAATTCTAATTCCGAGGCAAGAAGCAGCGTATCCACCCCCAAGCCTGCTCCTCGCAGACGTAAATGTCGTTGGTATCGAGGTCCGGCTCTTCTCTGCGACCCTCGGCTCATACCATCTCGGTTGTGCGGTCGCCTCGCTGAGACCCGTGGGTCGTAAACGCACGCGTACCGACAGACAGCGGCCTTTTCCACGCCCCGGCCGGAACGGTAAAAGGATCCGAAAATAAGTTCCTGGAAAGCGTTCTGTCGTTGAGGTCACGTGACGGAAATAGCTCTCTGCTGCACCGCGGAGATAAACTTTCGGCCAAGGAAGAGCTCGTGTGTCCGCGACCGTTACGAACTAGCGACCAAGTTCCAGGAATGTCTAAAAATGTCAAATTCCCCCCCCCCCCCTCAATGTTTATGTAGGTCGGAATCACATGATCTGTAGCTAGGCGTTGCTGTTTGTTAAAAATGACCTTCATTGCTGACTATGACAATTTTTTTTATATTTATAATTTACTCGACAAATTGCGGCGTTATTTTAAGTTAACGGCTAAATCGCAAGGTCTTTACTGTAGCGAAATGTAAATAGCATTTGAGGTATAATCACATATTTAACAATATTCTTCTCAGAATTCCAAAAAAGTGAAAAATAATAATATTCAATATGGTGACTGAAACCGAGCCTTAGAGGGAGTGGTATCTAATTCAACGCTAAAAGCTGTAGGTTTCTTGAAGCCAGTTTAAAAAAATTAAACAATAGCAATCCTAGACAATGGTTTTAGCCAACGTTGTAAACAAAATTGTTTACAGTGTTACGAACTTCTGAGGCACAATCTCTGACGCCGGAACCTCGTGCATTGAACTGCGGCGCAAGAGATCACGCGTAACGAATTTAGTAATTCTGGATAAATATTTACTCATAAAATTGGCAAATACCATTATCTAGGATTGTCATTGAGTATTTAATCCATATTGGCTTCGAAAAAAGCATAGGAATCAATTTATGTTTCCAGCGTTTGTTTATCTACCACACACTCTTAGGTACGCCATCGGTGTGGACGTATTTTGATCGTTCAGGCTTAGAAGTTTGGAAGCGATAAGGACGACACAGTGCGTGTAAGTCACCGAACTGGCGTGCAATATTCTCGCCGACAACTCGCTTCTATGAAACATTCAGTTGTGATCCTCCCATTTTACGGTGTAATATTAAAGATAAAGGTACGTTGTACACGCCTACATCATTTAAAAGATACTGCGACAAGATTTTCACACCTAAAAAGGACCACAAAAACGCCCATTTTCGTAATATTCTGCCGTTAAAAAATTATGCTTTAATGAGAAGTGGTGAAACTGAAATGGGTGTAGGCCTACACGTGTAACGATCTTAGAAGTTTAGCAGTTTTCGAATAATCTTGTAACACACCGCTCGGTGGTTGGTTGTAAGTCTCGAAGGAAGGCTAGGTAAGGCAAAATTTCAGCTCACGGTGTAACCCGAGTAATGTTATCAAGCGTCCAAAAAAATTTTCTGGTACATTGCAAACTGCTGTTAGCAGACAAAATGGGCCATTTGGCGTGAAATAAAGTACACTTTAGACATAACCAAAACCACATCGTAGTGACACTGAATGCGTAGTGGTCAGAATATTACAGAAGAAGCACGAAACTATTATTGTACGTAACGGAAATAAATTAAAGTGTAAAAATACTGCGGTTGGAGCATCTAATAACTAGAGCCACGATTTTATGGTGAAAAGATTTTTGCAACATTTGTTTTCAATGCGTTATGTACACATCAGCAGCTCTGCTACATCGTCTGTGATTGGATGATTTTACTCTCACTTGCCTTGCCAAATTGCAGACGTACGGAGTCACAATAATCTTATTCTGATTGGTGCAGTCAAATGAGAAACGTGTCTGAACAAAGACACGCTGCCAATAACCTTGGAACAGAACTGCCGATGTGCACGTGAGACACTGAAACAAAGTGGGGCAAAAACCTTTTCGCGACAAAATCATGGCCCTATCAAAACAGGCATCAAATATTATAATAGCGGAATTCTTATTGGTTCAGCCAAATAGGGTAACAGCTCCAAGTACAAGCTACAGCCAGTAATCTTCTGGTAATCTGAACGTGTGTTGAAACCCAGCAAACAGTCACGTTTTCCCGCGATAAACCATCATCTCTAGGTATCACTGTGTCAACGAGCAGCCAATGAACAGTTGCTTTCTGCTTAGAGTACACAGATATTCTTGAAGGCTAGCCTACGGGTCATCTAACACGCGAATTTTTCCAGTCTGTAGCCATTGGCTGTTTTAACCCTCAATCGTCTTGTGTTCTACTGGCAAATCACAGACTTATGGTGTCACAATAACATTGATTTGATTGATGCAGTCAAATAAGAGACGTGACTGAACAAATACATGTTCCTAATAACTAGAGACGAAAATAATTCGCGGGTTCCCTGACCTGTAGGCTAGCCTCCAAGAATATATGTGTATTCAAGCAGACAACAGCTGTTCATTGACTGCCCGCTGACACTGCCATACCACGTGACTGCGCCTCTACTTAGTTGCTTTTTTTTTTATTGGCTCAGCGTCCTGCAGGATGTGTCAAACTAGTCAAGGTCCAAATGTGAAATTGACACGAACTTACAGCGGTTTGAAGTCTAGCTTGCTCCCAAAAGTAAACGTGAATTTTTCAGGTCTCTACTAATAACTATGAAACAGATCTGCCGATATGTAGGTACAGGGAGTTATAGCGAAAAGATTTTTGTACCACTTTGTTTCAGTGCATTTAGCACACAACTGCACCTCTGCTTCGTAGTTAGTGATTGGATGTTTTAACTCAAAGTGTCTTGGGCTTCTATCCGTAGAGCCACGATTTTATGGCGAAAAGATTTTTGCAGCATTTGGTTTCATTGCGTCATGTGCACATCTGCAGCTCTGCTACATTGTTTGTGATTGGATGATTTTACCCTCACTTGCCTTGGCAAATTTCATACGTATGGAGTCACGATAATCTTATTCTGATTGGTGCAGTCAAATGAGAAACGTGTCTGAGCAAAAACACGCTGCCAATTACCTTGAAGCAGAGTTGCCTTTGTGCACAAGAGACTCTGAAACAAAGTGGGGCAAAAATCTTTTTACGACAAAATCGTAGCCCTATCTATCCGCTATTCTGATACGCACATTAAAATGAAACACGACTCTATACAAATAAACACAGTCAACAACTATGAAGTAGAGCTGCCGATGTACACGAAAGGCATTTAAACATAGTGCGGCAAAAATCTTATCGTGCAAACTTCCGTTCCCTGACGATGTCTTTGCATCATAGTTAGTGACATGCAAAATTCACGTTATCATTTGATAACAGACTAAACTTCACTTTATTATACATAACAGAGCATAATCAATTATTCAATTGGCACGAACTTGTATGTGTTGTAATTTTTGTGTGTTACGACTTTTACGTCTGTGTAAGCATTCTTCTCGGCAAGTCACGACAATATCGGCCAGAGGGAGACGTCGAACGAGCCTATAGTCACTTGGAGTCTAGTCAGCTGTCAGAAAATAACGCGAATGTTGCTTGTCTCTAATCATAGTGCGATGCTGCGGCAGCGACACTGCGATAAAATTGACAAGCCAATCAGAGGCGAGATCGCCGACGACAGCGACGCGTACGGCTGCTATGGAACATGCTCTAACGCGGCTGCGACTGTCGCTTGCGAACAGTAAGAAGAGTTTTGTAAACAAACGAACGCAACTAGGAGGAAGAAGATTAATATCATTGCAAACAAACAACATAACAGGACGTAGATGCGAAAGGAAATCGATTTCGGCAAGATGTCGAGTTTATATCCATCACGACTTCCATAAAGAAATCGTTTAACCTGCTTGGTTTAGTTCTCAATGATACAAGCATAGCGCGAGTCAGAAAGATTGCGCTCATTGTGTCATACGGTGACGTATCGGTAGTTATACTCTGTTTCATATAAGTTTTGATAAATTTGACAGCAACTTATGGGCAATAATTTTTTAGTATTTTGTGTTTTGTAGCACAATGCAAGACAGTTGTAGGTCTAAAATGAACCTGAAATATCAATTTCAACATTTATACTGCAAAATTTGTCTTGTGTAGTGACAACAATAACAAAATATTACAAATTATTGCCCATTAGTTGCTGTCAGATTTATCCAAACTTATATAAAATGGAGTATACTAATCATCACGTCAATAAGAAAAATTATTTCGGAGCCCATCGAAATGGCTAAAAAGAACTTTTTCGACCTGCTATATCTGAAAAACTACTCACGGGATTCGTATGAAACTACTCTAGGAACATGGAATGGACTCTGCTTAAAACGTTTCAACAATAAAATAATGAGGTCACCACTGATAGTGTCAGTCATACCAAAAGACAAAAACCTGGTCATGTGACTGAATAAACCTACGTAACTCGAGCTTGTTAATTATTATGAGATTCACGAGTTTGTAGCGAAATATTTGCACCAATTGGTTTCTATCCCTCATGTGTAGGAACCCTTGTTTTTCGCGAAAATAATTTTGCCTCAGTTTGTTTCAGTTCCTTACGCGAACATCTGCAATTCTGCTTCATGGTTATTGGCAGCGTGTATATTTTAAGAGCCGTATCTCATTTGTCTGAGCCAATTGCAATAACGTTTCTGCAACAACATAGTCTGTGATTTGCCGATAGAATTCCAAGACTAGAGACCAGAAAAATTCGCGGGTTCACTGACATGTAGGCAAGCCTCCAAGAATATATGTGTATTCAAGCAGACAACAACTGTTTATTAGCTGCTCGCTGACACTGTCGTATGGGGCAAGTTAAGTTATATGTATTATTATTGACTCAGAGTCTTCCAGGGGATGTCAAATAAGTAGAGCCCTGAAAAATTCGCGTTTTCTTTTAGGCGCAAGCTAGAGTTCTAACAACTATAGTTCTGTATCACGTTCACAATTGGCCGTTGACTTACTCGACACTTCCTGGAAGTAGCTGAGCCAATAATAACAATGTAACTAAATGCTGGCACATTTCTACAGCCCACGATTTTTGGTGAAAAGAATTCTGCAACAATTTGTTTCAATGTCTTATGTGCACATATGCAGCTCTGCTTCGTGGTCAGCGATTGGCTGTTTTAAATTCTCAGCGTCTCGGGGTTTTACCCGCAAATCACAGACGTGTGGTGTCGCAGTAACCTTGTCCCTGCTGGCACTAGTCAAATGAGCCACGCCTACATTCTGCCAATACTCAAGAAGCAGAGCTGCCTTTGTGCACATAAGGTATTGAAACAAATTGTTGCAGGATTCTTTTCACCAAAAATCGTGGGCTGTACCCATTTCACATTGTCAGCGAGCAGATAATAAACAGCTGCTGTCTGCTCGATTTCACATATATTCTTGGAGACTAGTCTACAGGTCAGTGAACTCGCGAATTTTTCCAGTCTATACATATAAGTCATGGGTCAACGGTGAAAGTGACACTTACGTATAGTTGCTGGAATTCTAGCGTGTGCGTTACAGAAAACGCGAATTTTTCACGTCCCTCTTCGCGACGGTTAAAATATTCAATCACTGACCACGAAGTAGAACTACATATGAGCACGTAAGACACCGAATCAAAGTGGAGAAAAATTCTTTTCGCGAAAAAACAGGGGTCCTTACTTATGTGATCGGCGATCGCCTATAGCTCTGCTTCATGGTCAGTTGGTTGTTTTAACCTTCACTCATCTCGGGTTCTACTGGAAAATCACAGCCCTATGGTGTCACAATAACCTTGATTTGACTTGAGCAGCCGAATGAGAGACGTGACTGGAAAAAATAAAAATACACGCTCCCAATAACTGGAGACACGGATATTTGGCGGGTTCAACGACCAGCAGACTGGACTGCACAGTCCTGTGTACAACATGTCCTCAGATACTTGTACATTGTCTGCTGCTGTAGTGAGTGGACAGTTGTACACGTGACAAGGTAGCGTGGCAGTCTGTGAGTGTTGTCATACATGTCTGATGTTGACTCAAGACTTCATGGAAGAGTTCTATCAACAGCGATCCAGTCGCGAAATTATTTAACGTTTACAGGAGTTTGAAAGCTAACGTCTTCCCAAATGAATTCGCGAAAATACCGTGTCTCGACCAATAACCATGAAACAGAACTGCCAATGTGCACGTGAAGAACTAACTTGACAGTTTTCATTGCGTCAATAGAGAAAAGTAACGAAGGCTTGTATAGTTTAAAATATATATGTAATAATATTAGCGCTCTCACGTGGAGAATCTCGTGGGCTCAGGGGGGGACAGAAACACGAACAAGGACCGTATTCAAATCGACGACGAAGACCCGGCCAGTTCCTGTCTCTCAGCGACGCGCCAACGGACGTCGTGCAGTGAGGGGCTGAGGTCTTCTCACGAGCTCGCCACCTTCCCCCTGTACACTGGCGACAGCCGGCTAGGACGAGCTCAATATTTCATCCCCGCGCTTGATTTCAAGGGTGCTAGACGCGTCTTGGGAGGGCGTCGTTGGGGGAGGGCGGGAACGTTTGAAAAAGAACCCCGCAGCCCGAAGTCGATGCGAGCACATTACGAGGATGAAGGCCCGCACTTCTGCTTTGTCTGGGCGTGGACCCCTTCGCGCCAGCCCAGTTGGGGCGCATCGGTGAATGGCGTCTTAAATCTTGCAGCCCTCCTCCCCTTTCCTTCTTCTTTTTTAACATTTCTAGGTCCTCCACCTCCTCTTCCCTTTCCTTCGTTGGGCGATAGCGTCCCAGACCTTAGTCGTCGCTCCGACATGCACAACCCTTCATCTTCCCACGGTTGCGCGTTGGTCTCTCGCTGTATCTAACGACCATGCTGCTGTGCCGACCCTCGACGTGGAGGGGAAGCGTCCCTAGTTAATACATTAGCACCGTTTCAGGATGATTTGTTTATTATTCTTATTTCTCAATGAATAATTTACGATAAAACCTCTGCTACGTTAAGACAAAAGTCCTATCTCTGTTACTATAGTCGAGGTTTCGATACTGAAATATCAGTACAGTTAAAAAAAATTTTTATTTCAGCAAAATATTGTAATATAGCGCAATTTATTTATAATTCATAGTCTTCTATTAGATAAATAATTCAACTGTAGGAATCTATATGCATCATACATATAAGTATTTAGCAACTTATTTGTCTGTGAGAAAACCAACTAAAAGTGAAGCGTATTTCCGTATCTTATGTCCTATTTTCTCCTCGGCACACACGGATACTCCTTACCGGTGGATGTCGTACCTTGATTTCCACCCCTCAGTGTGTCTATTAAACGAGAACACGCCCAGCTGTCGCTGAAAGTGTGCGTCCATTGGCCGATGTTCAAATAATTTATGTAGGTACGCTCCTTACACTCGCCGAGGCTCACCCTTGCCTCAGAACTGTCATGCGTGCTGGCACCGAGGTGTAGGATAGGTACTCGCTAATAGGTACGTAGACATATTTCAAACTAGGCCGGAGCTTAGGCTTGAAGCTCGAAGAGATGAGGTGGCACCAGGTGTTCGGGTGGCGAAGGGGCAAGAGGAAATGTTGTTCACGGTGGTGTATCAGCCGCCATATTGGATAATTTTATTTTTTGCATTCATTATATTCCGAGAAAGAAAGTATGAAATCTGCTATTATAGAGTGCATTCTATTTACCTTGCACTTTTGACGTATATCTCGACCGCAATCAGTCAAACGATTTTTTTTTTCCATTCTTAACTAGCAGTTCGCCCACGGCTTTGCTCGCGTGTATTACTCAGAGCAGATAATATTTACATTAATTGAAAAACCTCTTGGTACACCAGATAGGTAGTTCAGTCATCAAGTGTTATATATACATATCTGCTAGTTGATTTAACTCTGAAGCAGGATACGTAACTATAGCTGTCCACGCGTAAAGCAATCTTAAGTTTGTCCTTGCCAGTAACAGCGACTTCGCCTGGGCCTTATTTATAACCATCAATGTTGACGTCGTGAGGTAATTACAGACTTTACAACAGTATTATTATACGGTCGCCGATTCAAGTCCCGTAGTAAAAATCAAGGGCGCCCATCTTATAGATTGTAAGGGCGGCCAAGATCACAAGATCATAATATATGTTCATGTCATCAAGAACAGATATAGTCTGTGTATGAATTTGTAGCCACGTTCATATTTCAACACACGAAACCGCGTTGATTAGGAAACTTATCGAACACCAAAAAGTTTGCTATACGTTTTATTTAAAAAAAAAAAAAAAAAGAGCTGAACACATTGTGGAACATCTGTTAGGTTTGGGGGGGGGGGCTCATGCCCCCTCTGCCCCCCTCCTTTATTGGCACCCTTGGTAAAAATGGATCTGCGGGAATCTTCCATGCTAATTTAGCGCTTGGCTCGTTATAGCGATGCGGCACATGATGCGCGCTATAAGATCGACCTTATAGCTCTGTCAGTTCTGAGACTGTAACGCGCAGACAGGAGAAGCCCTTGACGGGGTAGAACAGTTGTCAACTCAAATTTATTAATTTTTAGGAATTAAATATTTGTGAGTTTCATAATTAACATTCTGGCTATGTTGAAACACAGGGAAATTTTAATCTCTGTGGTAAATTTTTTTTGGCAAAGAAAGTGTTTTTCGAGTGTCGTTGCACGATTCTGGCGTGTTGCCGTATCTTGCAAGAGTGGGCGTCTTCAGTCCTAGTTTCAGAGATTCTTGTAGCTTTGAAGACAGTTCTGCAAGGTGGAGTGTCAATTCATGAAACCAGTATAACGTGGTTCTAGCCGGGAAGCCAACACGACCAGGCTAATAATTATACATTCCGCTTTAAAGCAGAGGCTTCAAAACTAGAAGTCTCTCTCAAACCAAGACTGGAGGCAAGCATATTTCGTGTATTTGTCTTCCGGCTCTAACGTTAAGGGGCCTCCCTAGATGGGCTGTGTTTGCGTGTGTGAGGCAGGAGTGGTGAGAGTGCCACTAACCGACGTATGTAATAAATTGTCTCATCTCCGCGCAAGCCACTCAGCTGGCGTGCGTTCACTGAGAGAAAGAATTGTTTCATTATGTTTAATATATTTGTTTGGGTGATGTTTGTTTCAGCTAAACAATATTTTGTTGGCAAGATCAAGCTTGAAGTCCTCCAAACAAATTGTATTATTTCCCTCGACCAAATTATTCATTTATTTTAAACGCACTTTGTTTGTGCCAAACGTATATTTGGTTACTACAGGACATCGAATAAATATTGTGTGTAAACAAATAACTCTTTACAACTTGTCAACAAAATAATATTGTTAGTTATAAGTGATGTGCTTTGAACCAAAATTTTTTTTTCGACGGACTAAATGATTTTGTTGGCGAAATTGTATCCGTTTGGTTGACTTGGCGGAAGATGACAGACTGGCGTGCGTGAGCTATAAGATGGCGAACACTGTATACCTCAACTTTCAAAATATAAGGTTGTGCGACAATTAGGCTGTCTTAACTGTTAATCAGCATAATTAAAGGATCTTAATTTTAGTTATAACAATTTCAAAGTGGTTAATTCGATTGATCACAAAAGAAAATACCATAAAATTGAAAAACACCGCGGCTGCACGCCTCGTTCTTCATGCTGCGGTGGACAGGCGGTGGGCGGCGATCATTTTAATAATATTATTTGACGTCGTTTACCTTTTCGCAGACGGAAGACAAACATATTTGAAAATACGGTAGTTTAATCGTAATATTATATAATATTTACTATTGCTATACAAATAACAACCCCAGGAGCATTCGTAGCTTAGTTGGTTAGGTCATGAATAGAGAGAGATAAGTCGTCGGTCGTTGGATCAAATTCCGGCCCTGCCGTGCCTTATTTTTTAGGTCTTAAAATTTTCATCATTTAAGTTTATTGAAGGTATTTATTTTATTTCTTAAAATATTGCATGTGTATTTGGTTTGGCCAACGAAATAATTTTATGACCATCTGAATCTTTGGTACTGCTAACAAAATACTCAAACGAATGGAGGGAACAAAATAATTTGGTACTAGCAAACAAATACTTCGTTGTCCCTATACAACCGAATGATTTGGTGGATTCAAACAAATTTTGTTTGCACCAACAAAATTTATTTCTCAGTGTTGCTTTACTATTATCCTTTATAGTATGGGACTTTAAGCGGTGACCTCAATATTTTATTTGTGGCCAGCGTAGTTCAAAGTCTAACGCTCGTTACTATAGTTCTGGTTTTTGGATCCGGTTGTCATTTTTTACAGATACAGCAGTCTAAAATACTCATTTTTTGCCATTTTGAGGGGCTCGAAAATTATATTTTAAACAAACGTGCCGAATTTTTAAAATTATAGTGGCTTGGTTTGAAGTGTGTGTTATTTTCGTATATATAAACATATAAATGCGTCTTTAGTAGTTTTATCAAAAAAATAATAATCGCAAGTCGCTACAACGCGTTTCAAGCAGAGACCTGAGCATCGTTCGACGGACGTACACTTATAGCGACAGCTGGGCTGTTCTCGTCTGAGAACACACACTGAGGGTGGAAACCAAGGTAGTCATTGACCGGAGAGGAGTATCTGTGAGTTGCGATATTTCGCTGGAATTCCAGTTTTTTTATAATCGTACTGATATTCCAGTGCCAACACTTCGACAATAGAAACAGAGATACGGCTTTTTTTTTTTTTTTTTTTAGTTGTAGGCCTACTGTCGTAGGTATATTACGCTTTGAGGAATATAAATAAACAAGCCATCGTGAAATAGTGCTAATTTATTAACTACAGACACTCCTTGAATTTTTTGTTGATTGTATAGGCTTTGTTTATAGGTCACACTGAAAGAGAAATTTTGTAGAAAGTCTTCCCTACAAAATTATTTTGTAGTAACCACAAAATATTTCTGGGGTGGCCACAATATTTTAGTGGTGTCAACAGAATATTTCTATGGTGACCACAGAAAAAATGTTGCTGGGTAAATACCCACAAAATATTTTGTAGCTGCGACAAAATATTTTTTCCGTGTACGTTATACGTGACATTGAACTACGGCAACCAAAACTTTCGAATACACTAATGAAAAAATGTTAGGTGTTCCCAAATTAGTAATGTTATGAAGTGACGCCGACCCCTAACCCCTTTTGGATTTTAAGGTGCGAAATGGTGCTATTTTAGCAGTTTCTGTACATTTCTGGGGGAGAGGGGCCAGGCTCAATATCGGATGGGGACACCGCCATCCCCTCCCCCTTGATGACTTGTGCCTATTGGTTATTGAACCGAATGTGTTATCACGTATTTTTATCGTGGTGAGCTGTTAGTGTTGCGTGGACTGTACTTCGACTGTTTTCTGCACGAGCAGCAGCAACTTACCTGAGCACAAAGCAAATGTTGATGTACCGCGATTACGGTCTTCTGGTTTCTAAAATATAACTTGAGTGAGAGTGTGTGAGAGATTTTGGTCAGCGTTTAACAACGAGGTCTTTAGCGCTGGTGAGGGGTGATATGAGGTGTGCATGGAGCAGCACCGGAATAAATGGGCGGGGGAAACGGGAGATCCCCGAAAAAACCCGTCCTGCACGGTTCTCCCACACGCGAAAATCCGGGGACCGACCCCGCCGGGAATCGAACCCGGATCGCCTTGGTGGGAGGCGAGAGGTCTGACCCCTCGGCCACCGCGGGTCCTACTACTTGAGGTTGTGTTGGTAGTTGAGTATGTGTTTGTTCGTGTTGCATTTGTTGGTGCAGTTGTGGATGCAAACGATAGGTAAAACGGGAATGAAGCTCGTCTCAACCCCTCCGCCAATTTTTTTTTTTTTTATTTTCCTCAAAGACTCTATATGGCTCCAAAAATAGTTTGTGTCGGTGGCAATATATTGTTGTAGTTTTTTTTTAGCTTACAAATACGTTAAATTAAATGAAGTAAATTTTAATTTTGCTTAGTAATATTTAAGAAGGCGAATATTATTTCAGAAACTACGTATGTAATTTTGTTGCGAGAACCACTTCAGTCAGTACCTACTGGGTTTAAAAACAGAAGTTGTAAATTTAGTTAGTTTAGCACATAATGTGCAAGCACGCAGAAATGATCTTGTTATGCAAATAGCTTAATTTACGACATAGCATGACTTAAAAGTGGACCTGGCGCGCATACCATGCTGTAGCGAGGTATGGGAAGTATTTTTTCTTGTATAACTGTAATAAATGTTTCCAATGAGTTTATCTATGAAAAGAAGATACAGTTCTGTGTCCATATGATTTTTAATAATGCCACCCGCTGATTAAAATCACGATTTCGAAGCTCCTCGAAAGTGCTATAAAATACTTTTTCAAGCTGCTATAGCAAAACCTACGCAGTCTCAAAACGAAATTATTGAAACCTGGATTGGACTTTACCACGAACTTTCCACAAATAAAATAACAGGGTCATCGCTTGAAGTCTCATTGAAAAACACGTTCTACGAAAACACTTCACGCTAGTTTAGTCCTTCGCGCCTAGAGGCGATGAGGTGTTTGACTGACGTGTTATATTCGACTTACGGTTTCCCCGTTTCCGTGCCTCAACCGTAAATAATAATAATAATAAAAAAAAGCTAACGTCCGCCATCTATTAAGGACTTTCTGAACGAAGTGTAGTAATAACATACGAATGTCACTGTTCAGCTTTATTTAGTCATGAAGTCCTGCTTCTACCTGTTTTCTAATAATGACTCCTGGATCCGCTCATGTGTTTGTGTAACTGCCCTTTTATTGCATTAGGCAACATTGTGCAAACATGTATTCATTCAATCGTTTCGCAATACTAGCATGCGTTATGTAGGCGTACTTTTCCGTTAACTAAAATATCAACATATCAGCTTGTTTACTCCAAATTGACATATTTTTACAATCACCATAATACAGCTCATATCAGGAAGTACTGACGACTTACGTTACTCTTCCGGAGTAACCGAAAATCGGTTATCAAGAACTTCAAATGCGTTATGTAACAGGCGAGCTTTATATATTCCGCGAAGATGACAGGTGAGAAGCGCAGTGCAAAAATAAAAGTAGAGTCAACAAAGAGCTTAAGCAAGATTGAGGTTCGTGTAAAGTTTGCAGGGTACAATAAGGCCTAATCTTGTCTGCGCGTCTCAACAACTGTCTGGAATATGCTAACATCCCGGTCACACAATTACGCCCCTGATATCAGCAGAGAGCAGCGTGTCGTAACAGAGATCACGTGACGGATGTATGAGTAAAGTGCAGTGCGCACAGAATCTCCCAGATTGTGCAAACAATAGCAGAAACAGGGCGTGGTGCGTGGAAACGAAGATGTAGGCGATGCTGATGGAATCGCCTACAAAACAAAACGCAGCACTCTAGAAATATTGCTTTGTTTCGTGTCAAAGTTCTCTGCAACACTGACAGATAAAAATAGCGATTTTATCTCAGTCCGATAAAACGTCTCATACATAACTTACTATAGGTCGTTCGGAATAAGTGAGTAGTAAAAAATTAAACCTTTCAAAAATATCACTAGTCGTTCCTACATATAATTCAACTTCAACTATAGTTGCCTTACTGATTGTATGGTTGGCAGCGAAATTACGCAATATAGTTCCGTGTAGCTTCGTATTTAAATACAACAATACTTTAACAAAGTGACTCGAAATCGATTTATTTGTATTTTATATAATTAATAAACTTTTTATCGAACTTTATAGGTTCCTACCGACTTCATAGTTTATCTTACACGCGCAAGCAACAATTGCCGCGTCCAAGGAGGTTAGACATTTCCTGTCGTTAGCCGTTAAGCGTGGATAGATACAATTTGGCTGAAAATAGAACTTTAGCAGGTTTTTTTAAAGTGCTCACTTTATCCTTTTTAAAGACGCTGCCTTCCACGCGCTTAAAATGCGTTACAGTGTTAATTAACGGTTGGTTTTTTAAGGAAACTATTTCATGAGTACCCATTGTACCAACGTATGAAAAGAAAACACTTCGGACAAGGTAGGAAGGCAACAATGCTAAAGACGGCCTTTTCAGACTGTCTTACATGAAAACGTACTAGCCGGATGTATGTGAAAATCAGATTGAGACGTGCGCTGAACTTTACCATAGACTTTCCACCAATAACAATGATATGGCTTTCGCTGAAAATCCCTTAGTAAAAAAAAAACTATCGGCGAGAATCTTGAACGCTAATTCACCGCTTAGATAGCTGTGCTGGCGATATGGCACTTGATGCGCGCTTCTATGTCTCCCTTATAGCTTCGTCGCTTTTTAGCGTGTAACGTGCAGGTATGCAGAGTGCTGGCGGGAGAAAAAGTAAGTATTTAAATGTTAAATTATATTCGATGAAGTTCAGTCATATTTTGGTATACCGCGATTTTGGATGAAAAACTTTTTTTGCGTCGAGAAGAGGAATATATTCTTACAAAAAAAAGAGGGGGGGGGGGGTAAGGGAAAAAATATGGATCTGTGTTTTCGATATTTTTTTAGACATTAAAATACTTATTTCTTAATTAATTTCAAGGCACTAAGGAAAGAAACACAGTCAAAGAGATCGGGTAACAGCGTGGACTGCACCGAGGTAATGTGATGTGACATTTGCGTCTCGTTGTTACCGAGGTTATAAGAGAATGTGACACACAACTTGGTACAACGACCGGAGCCAGAGAGAGAAGTCTAGAGTTGGCCATTGGTCGTTGTGGAAGAACCTTCCCAGAATTCGCCTGGAGTGATCTCGGGAACCAACGGATTACCGTAACCGGGGATCGAACCCGTGTCCTCACGAATTCAAGTCCAGCGTGTCACCGTTGGGCCATCTAGCTCGGTGGGACCGCGGCAAGGTGTTGAGAAAAGTGAGCGGTGACTTATATGTAGGTTCGAATGGCGACTGATCCAACTGCATATAATTTAACACGTGAATCCCTAGGAGTGTCCTATCCAAGGGCTCTGCTTTAGGCAACGTGCTGAAGGGATTTGGCGCATGGGAAACTTAAAGAAAGAAAATTGTTTAAATTATTTAAATGCAAATGGTGCGTTGTAGAGTGGCCATTGCGGTTACACTCTAAAAACTATTGTAAATTTTAAAAAGATATTCTTTGTACTTTTACAAATCCTTGTAAAAGTACAGATATATTCTTTGTGAAATCATTAGTTTGTAATGTTACAAAGGTAAACTTTGTAATACTACAATGGAATTCATTGTACCTATATACCGACAGTTTCTACACGGTAATTTTTTTTGTGTAAAATATGAAAAGGCACTTCCTTGTAGTTGTACAAACTTTTGTAAGTGTTGAAACATTTTCCTTGTAAAATTCTTAGATAATAATTCTAAAAGGATTTTGTTTGCAAAAAAAAAAAAATAGATAAAATATGTAGTCCACCAAAATCATAGTTTCGCCGGATATTACTTATGCATAGACCACAACCTCTGGAAAGCATTTTTCTGGAATAAAGTGAATGTTTATATTAATTGCATGCTTTAAAAGAAAGAATTAACACTTAACTGGACATTCAATGCATACAAATAAATAAAAATCAAGCAGTATAGAATTCACAGTAGTCTAGGGGTAATATGAATAGAATCAAAGATTAGGGAGCGTGGTTCGGAGCTAAACACTTCCAAATAATTTTTTTTGAAAATAATGTCATGTAATTGTCATTTATTCAAAAGTTATTTGATAAATAAGTTTAGTGTTATTTGTGAAGTAGGCTACATGAGCATTTAAATTTATTTTTTCCTTATTTAAAGTACAACTACCAGGCTATCCATTGTAATTTTACAAACATATACTTTGTATTTTATTACAAGGACAACCATTGCAGTTTTACAAGGAATTTCTTTGGCAACTGGGTTATCGAAGATTTTCTTTGTAAAAGTACATATAAAAGATCATCTCTAACGTTAATGTCTAATTATTTGTCCTTGTGGCATAGGTCGAACACGTCGGACGGGACACCTATTTATTCTGGAGCTATAGTTATAATATATTCCACGAAGAAGTGAACTATTTTGACAGCTGGTAAGTAATATCCTTCCACGAATTAAATCTCGTGTTTTTTTTTTTTTTTTTTTGTGAAACAATGTTTTAACATACCGAAAACGAGGGTGACTTTGGGACACTTTTACACAATTTTTATTTTTCATGTGTCAACTGTAAGCATTAATTAAGTTTCATAATAACATTTACTGTTTGGAATTTATCGCAAGTAAATTTATTTACTCAGGGCTGCGATGTGTGCAAAAATTTGGTAATGTGCTAAAATCACCCCACATGTCCAAAGTCACTCCTGCTTACGGTACTGAATAAGCGAGTGTAGATGATACTTTGTTATGAACAGGAAACCAAACGATGATTCACATCAGACCACGGACCACATTGCCGACAGAACTGTCAGATAAGTGGGATAGACTATATGAGGAGTGCTGGAAAGAGGTGAGAGATCAAGGCCGCGTGTTCCGTTGCCCACACCAGTGCGTTCACATGTTAACCGTCCCACTCAACGTCGGTTGTTCCGTTACAACGTGTTTTTCGTAGTTACCCCATGTAACATCAAAATACTCGTTGAAGAACTTAACAGTACCGAGCTAACCTCATACACTGGCTCGTATACTCAAGTTACACATGAACATACACAACGTATCGTGTCTTCATTTTCTTGGCTTGTGGGTGTGAGCCGCGTCTTCAGACGCGGCTCACACCCACAAGCCAAGAAAATGCAAACAACGGCCGCGAAAACCTGCGATCTATTTTATCGTGTCTTATTACCACTTAAGTTTGTAAACTTATTTTCCACTGAGCTTAATTTATTTTAAGATGGGGTCTCATTTCTCGTGTGGAACTTTTCATTTACAAATCATAACACTATTTTCATAGAAATTGATAAACATATTGCAATATAATGTTTTAACATTAAGCAAGTACATTGGAATTTAGTCACCAAATTTTACATGCTCATTGCCTGATAACTCTGATACGGCCAGAATTGTATTTATAATAGAAAATATAAATTTGTAATATCACATCTCATTTATTCGTAACCTGTTAAGGATTTATGTTTCCATTCAAAGTGAATACATTTCACTAAAACTCGATTTTATTATTAAATAGGTGTACCAAAACAGAAAAAAAAAAACGTAACTCCAACATGGCATTCGTACCTTGTGGTGCTGTGTACTATCCCCACCAAGGATATGGCACGTATATCATTACGGGGGCAACCACATTGGACCGACCCCCTTAGTGTTCTATTCACAATAATTTGCATACCTCTTCAGGGGTGCCATTCGGGGCCATGTTAATTGATATTTGTGTCTTGTGGTTTTGTGTACTATCCATTCCGAGGATATGGCACGTATTTCATTACGAGGGAAACCACATTGGACCTTCCTATTATAATTTTCACAACATGTACGTACCTCGTAAGGGGTGTAACTTAGGCGCTATGTTTATTAGATTTTTTTTGTACGACCTGTTCCTGCAATATAGTACACTTTTTTTTTCGATCATCCTAATATATATATATATATATATATATATATATATATATATATATATATATATATATATATATATATATATATACACACACACACACACATATAAAATTTTAACGTTATAAAAGCTTGTTTGCCATTACTGGTTTTAACAGATCTAAATGCAATTAGAAAATTATCATTACTTTCTTAACTGCTGTTACATATGTGGGCCTGCCAACAGTAACGGTAAACAAATATTTATGATGTCTAAAATTCTATCAATATTTATTCTGCTCCGTAGTTACGTAAAAGTTCCATAAATTTACACAAAAGAAAAGTTATGTCACAAAATACAAAATTTCAAGATGGCGACGTACTCTCACGTTCATTGTCTACACGTCGGCACGTATTCAAAAACTTTTTCCCCAGTTTGGCTTATACTGCTGCAGACATCGTGCCAGTTTATGCACGAGATCTTTCCGGAAGTTTCGATCACATCAGTTGTACACCGATGCGCATTGACCGTGCAACGGTATTTCGTGTCAGCGTATAGTGAGCGTTGTGTGAGTAACGGAATTCAGCCCATGAGAGGCAAGTTTCCGTGATGCATCAGACTTCATTTCACCTCCGCGGTCTTCAGACGTCCATGTTTGATGATGAATTAATAGACATTCGCGTAAAGTAGTTAGCGCTGTTTATGATAGTGATGGAGGTTTTTCAGATCGGAGGCTTGTTTGAACGTCAGGGAGAACATCTGAGGCGCGTCTAGGCGAGGATAAAACTGCGGTTGTTCGCCATTATCTTCCGCAGTATGGGGATAAGGGAACGACACAGCACCCAGTACTGAACACGACCGGAAATTTAACCCGGGACCTTTGGCTCCTCGGTATCAGCTCTAACATATGAGCCAAGCAGAGATAAGAGAAAGCAAACCAATTTGGAATTTCAAATTATCAACTTCATGTAACTGAAAATTCAGGAAAGCTCTGTGATTGGTCAGTTTACACCACTTACCGATACCAGCGTTCAAGCGGCAGAAATTTCCCCTGTGTCAAACTTTTGACATTAATCTTTGTAGCCTGTAGTAGAATTAACCCTACGTACAGCCACGTTTTTGCGTGGATTGTCTCCTTCAAAATACTGTATCAATGCCTCTTTCCCACCGGCCTTGAACATACACCATGTTTAGAGGTACGTCAATTTCGCGAATTCATCTGGCAGTAGCCTAGATTTCTCAGTCCTGTACACACACTAGATACAGTCGATTATTCATTGGCTTACATACAACCTTACAAACTAATAGCACGCGATAGCTCTAGGAATTATTTCCTTATTTACTACTGGCTTGCGGTAGTCAAATGCGATTCGTGACAGCCGCCAGCTATTCACACACGTGATTATGAAGTAAACATTTTGGCGTTCAACCTGACCTGAAATGTATCTGCGAAATTGACGTGTCTCTAAATCCATGTTCCATCTGTATGTTTCTCGATTCTCTATAGCCAAGCGGTCGGACCTAGCTCGGTGTGTTTCAAGGAAGTAATTTAACGTCACCTGTATACACTACTTCTACACAATAGTACGAACCCACAAATTATATAAAACAGTAATTTATGGATTGCAGAGCTTCAACCGATAGAATAAAAATATAGTAAGGTTATTTGATGTGCGTGACTGATGTTTGCAGTTAGGAATAACATTCAAAGTAGTATGTATACACACGCATCGAGTTCTCCTGTAAACGCACTCCTGCTCGGAACCCTCTAACATTTTACAACATAAATGTGACAGACAAAAATAATGGCAGTTGTGACATTTCATTCGTGTTCGTTTTTGTCGAGTCACTATTTAGCACTTCTTGACTAGGAATTATTTTTAACGCAACTACTGACAGTAACGTGTCTTTGAATGTTTCTATCAAAGGGACAGAATGACAACCTGTACTATTGGGGACATACGCAATTGCCATATATGTCGTCCTAAAAATCTTAGAATGAGACTAAGAAAAACAAACAACGAAAAACTTAGTCTCATTCTAAGATTTCTGGGACGACATACATCGCAATGGCATATGTCCACAATAGAACAGTTTATTACTGACAGTAACCATTCAATATGTATTAACATTATACAATCAGTATTTCAGCAAGAAGCTAGGGCCTATATATCTAATATATAAAATTCTCGTGTCACAGTGTTTGTTTCCATACTCCTCCGAAACGGCTTAACCTATTTCAATGAAATTTTGTATATACAATCGGTAGGTCTGCGAATAGGTTTTTATCTATTTTTTATACTCCTAAGTGCTATTGTTTAGTAAATATTTTTAATTTAATAATTTTAGAACCCGGTCGATAACTGTGTAAGTGATAATTGATCAGTTATCCCCACGAGCTGATACCAGTCTATCCCCACCAGGTGTCTTTGCATTATTATTATTATTATTATTTATTTATTATTAGACCTCTTCCACTTATATACCACATCCTTACACACTTACAATAAGTTATTTATGTGACGAAACAACGTTTGTAAACAGATATATATATATATCTGTTTAAAAATTATTAAAATCGCATAACTGAACATTTTTTGGCAGTTACGATTAGTGTACTCTAGTTTAATAACATGCAGTATACATAAACACTATTAGTCCATAGAATCTACTCAGTTAAAAAACCAAAATTTACAATTAAAATCGAATAAGTCCAAACTAGATAACAAACGCATTGTTCGACTGTGAAAATACATCACAATAAAAAACTGCGTTGGCCGGGAATCGAACCCGGATCAACTGCTTGGAAGGCAACTATGCTGACCATTACACCACCAACGCATGTGAGTATTGGGAACATCTTGTCAACACATGGAGGTACAACAGCGTCGATTCCGATAAAAATTATATCTTTATCGCAGATTAACGTACGATGTTTGAAGAGTACAATGTATGTTCCACTATTCGAACATCCTGCTTGTGTAAGCCCGCATATTCTAATATACTGTTGGCATTCTAACTGTGGCGTGTGCTCTATCAATCACTGCTACATTGGTCTACTGCAATTTTAAAAGTAGCCGATATGAAATCATTTTGGAAAGATAGTTTTCTCGCTGTAGATAATGGCAAAAAAAATTTTTACGGTCCTTTTTTAGGTATGTAAACTTTGGCGCTCAATATATATATATACCAAAAAAGTTTAGGTGGTGTACAAAGCGCGTTATTTTTTAATATAATGTCATAAAGTTATAGCGTCGCAACTGAATGTCTCAGAGCCAATATATCTGCCAGAATTAGGTCTGTCTTACGGTGAAACGTTAGCGTATAGGGATCACAATAACGTAAACGTAATACCTCTCGAGTCGCGTCTACAACGGCACGCATGGCCGTACCCAGCAAATTATTTCCGGGAGGTGGTTGTTGGAACTAGACGTTAGCTTTCCGATGTACAACGAATAACAAACCGATTTGTCCAACGCGTTAGAATTATGCACTGCATTTAAATTAGAAATGGCAAGAGACTATTTTATGTATGAATTAAATTAATTTATCTGTTCGAATTCTTTATTCTGAAATATTCTATATTTTAATTTGAAATGCTAACAAAAAGAAAATAATGGAATTATTGTGTCTTCTCACTACAGCCAATTAATTTTTTAAATTGTTAGGCACCTGTAGGCTACTACGAACTCAAACTGTTTAAGACCTCGCTCTTTAGTTTTGCAGTGGTTACAAAAAAGAAAAACGCAAATTATTACATATATCAAAAATTCATTCTTACAGTTTTAACACGTATGTTACATCGTTTGTATCTAAATTTTTCTGTGGCAGTACACCAAACGGATTTTTAAATTTTGCCCCTGAAATATCTCATATTTTTTGTCAAAATAAGTTAAAATGAAGCAAAATAATTTTTTTTGGCTAGAAAGCGGTAGATTATTTAAAAAAAAAAAAAAAAAAAAATGCTCTGGCGAAATTGTGTATCGTGTGACTGTATACAGTCTCAAATTTTTTTCAAAGCATTTGGTTAAAAAATATTCGAGTTATTGGCAATTGTTTGAAATAGATAATGGCCTTAGGCCTAAGCAATGTAAGTACCTAAACTCCACTGTTTACAATTATAATTTTTTATAAATTTTAGGACGATGGGGGGGGGGAGGTGAACCCCCAAACCCCCACCCCATCCCAGGATACGACCATGCAAACATGGATGCGTACGATTCACGGAGAAAAGCTGGTCAACTCCCAACTATTCCATGTCTTGTGGATCCGTGTGACTAGTGAAAATCGAGTATTAGTGCAATACGTTCACAATAACTTTCTTTGTATAGGCTACTATGGTGATACTTTTCGCTGGTGAAGTTAACTGCCATTTTTATAACTTCAACATGTGCGCAACAACCAATAATCCTCGAAAATGGATGTTTAATGACAATTATTATGTTTTCCTATTTTTTTACACAATTTATATTGTACATATTAATGCAGCATAATTTCCACGTTATTGTTATAAAGCCCTATGTCATTTCACATCCGTGTACACGGCCCTGGTAAGTACCCGAAACTCAAAGATTTGTTACGTTTCCGTATAGCCGTAATGCGTATTCTTACTTTCCCGTCAACCACGTCCATGGTCTTACATTTCCAACCTAAGAAGTTATGCGTGTTGTGATATCCTTGCTGCTTTCGCACTGCTAGGTCTGAAACGTGCCAAAATTTGCCCACCTGGCGACCACCTTAAGGGTGTTCAAGTGCGATAAAGTCATAATTTTATATCCACATGTAATAGTTTTAGTTTTGCAGGCGATACTTGTGAATGCAGTTTACTCTTGCGAAAAAACTTTAGCTGGCGTAGTTTTCTCATAACGTTGCATCAAAGTCAAAATTTGCATGTTCTGCTGCCATGCAAATAATGAAAACAATTGACTTAGGTACGTGAAATAAATCAGAGTAAAGTAACATACTATGGGCTACGTAATAAAACATTTGGGGAAATCCCATGATGCTGAATTTGCAACTTTTTCCTGTATTTTTGTGATTTTTTTTAAAGTAAAAATATTACGTTGTGGTTTTTTTAAATGGTTTACTACATAGTTCATGGGATATAAGTTCACAGTGAATTATTTTATTTAAGTGGGTCAGTTGGTTTTCACTATTTGCATTGTAGCAGACCAAGCAGATTTTGACTTTGACACCCCGTTATGAGAAAACTACGAGGGCCAAAGTTGTTTCGTAAGAGTACTCACAATTATCGTCTATAAAACTAACAATTTTTCATAAAAATATAAAATTATGACTTTATTGCATTTGAACACCCTTAAGGACATGATCTTTCATTTATTTCAAACAATAGCAAATAACTCAAACATTTTTTAACGAAATGCTTTGAAAATAATTTGAGACTGTGTACAGTCATACGATACACAATTTTGGTACAGCGATTTTTTAAAAATAATGTACCGTTTGCTAGCAAAAAAAAATATTTGTCTTCATTTTGGCTTATTTTGACATACAAATGTAATCTTTTAGAGGTAAAAATCTAAAAATCCGTTTGGTGTATTGCAACAGAAAAATTCAGATACAAACAATGATATATAAGTGTTAAAACTGTATGAATAAATTTTTTTATATATGTGTTAATTTGCGTTTTAAAAAAATATTTTCGAAACCATTGCAGAACTAAAGAGCGAGGCCTTAAGGCGGCCGTCTGCCCAGGCCACCGAGCCGTGTGCAGAACTTCGGTCGTTACCAGATTATTAGAAAACTACTCATCGCACATGAGTGATGTCTGCTAAAGAAGCGGAAGAATGTCCCAAGACCGAAGACATCAGAGAGGAATTCAGGTCACAACTACAAGACTACGGGATAGTTAATGTAGACATGAAAGCTGTACTGGCAAACAGAGAAATTTTTGAGAAGAGGAACAGCTTTGCTACACAGATTGGGAAACGACTCGAAGATTTCGATCAGTGGCTAAGACAACTGGAGCAGGAGTAAAAGACAATACAGGTGCTAGAAAGATTAGGTTCCGATGACTCATAAGGTACCGCCTGGGTAAAGATCTGAATAAAACTGGGTCTGGGCGAACACTAATTAGCGAGGAGGGGAAGTTTTAAATTGATTACCCGCAGAAAGCAATGTTTAGTAATTATGCTAGCACAGGCACAAAATCATCAAGAGGAGTCACAAGAAAAGAAGAGGATATGTGCCGTGCATTGATTCACTCGTCCGAGTACAGTTTCAATGCGGGTGGAAGGAGGGTATGCTGGCCTTCGGGCCTAAAACTTGCTTAGGAGTACCATCCAAAGTATGTCACAAGTGTGTATACCCATAGCTAGTTGACTACTACTCATTACAGCATATTTTCTAGCGGCTGAAATCGACGAAAATGAGAGATTTTGTGGACTCTTTTTACTGTATGTAAATCTCGACGCAGAAGCTTTTACAAGGTATAGGCGTGTACAATACACATTTATCTTTAATATTACGAAATGAAATTATAGGATCACCACGGAATGTCTCATACAGGCGCCTTGTCGGTGAGAAGACTGCACGCCAGTTCGGTAACTTGCGCCTAGAGGCTAGGGTGAGGCGTGATACATTGGCAATATCGTCCTTACGGTTCTTATCTAGGTAGGCTGCGTTGGTGTATGTGAGGCACGAAACCGATGAAGCTTTAAGGGTGACGTCGGTCGGCGTATGTAATGCATTATCGCCTCTACACGCAAACCCAGCAACTGGCGCGCAGAGCTTTACTATTATTCATTTTCCTATGGGACTTTAAGCGACGACTGTATTATTTTATTTGCGATACTTTTGGTTTAAACTCCAGCGCATATTTCTATTATTGTCTTTTTCGAAACAGGTTGGAATTTTCCTAGATACGGCAGTTTAAAGAAACTGTTTTGAGCCATTTTGAGAGTCTTAAAAATCGTGTTTCCAAAAAGCGATCCTGATTTTTAAACTGATAGAAACAATGTGTTTTCTTTTCATAGATGTACAAACGTAATGAGCGTTAAGATGTTTCTTCCAAATATGATTACTAGTAACTTCCTGCAATGCGTTTCAAGCGCAGGTAGACAGGAACCTGCCAGCTTCCGCACTTCTTGGCCTCGAATGCGCGAAATTCGTTTCACCCAGACGGCCACCGTAACTAAAATGATTTTTGGAACACGGTCATGAAGCGTCTGAATGAAATGTCTGCCACGGTTCCGTAAGAACACCGGTGTTGAAGTGACGTAGTTTACTTTGGCGAGGCTTGCTAATCTTCCTGGAACAATGCACTAACGTCTCAACAACCTCCCACGCTGCTGACACGCGAGTATTCCTTCATTGTTCTCCGCAGTTCTGGAGTGCGACCTACTTCCTGTCTCGCTGTGTCGTTACGTGTTCCGCGAAACTGCACAACAAAACAACAGCACTTTTGAACAATTGCTTATTAGCTTCAAAATATTATTTCACTCTGCTGAAAACTGCATAATATCACTCTAAAAAATAGTTTGTAAATTTACCAGACGTGCGTACAGGAGCACTAAGAAAGTAGGTATGGTAGAATAGTTTCCCAGACATCCATGGTAGAACTCATAAACGTAATTATAACACAGTCAAATGCATAGTACAGTTACCAGACTTGTATTCTAACATTTTTAAACGTTTGCATATTTACAAGACGGAAGTATGGTATCTGCCCCATACTGCGTCTGGGATAGTAACTTCCTAAACATTTGAGGAAGTTTATTTACAGTGTACGTACCTCGTCGCTGATTGCTCAAAAGTTTCCTCAAAACCCTTGCCGAATTCGCAGAATATTACAGAACCTTTAAAAGTTTTCTTTATAAAAGAATACAAATTTATTGGTGAATTTGTATGAATTTTTTCTGTCTTAGGACACAACTTCGGACAAAAGTTAACATTGGTGAGAATTTGTCTTAAGACCAAACTTGTCCTAAGACACTGTAACTTCGGACACTGATGTGACGTCACAGAGTCACGTGCACCAATCAACGCACTCTTCTCCTAAAACACAACTTCGGACATCGCATATTGTGAATAGGCCTGAACACGCCTTGTAGTCTTGAAACGTCTTACATTAATCCGTGATAAAATATTTTATCGGAATCGACGTGGTACTACCTCCATGTGTTGACCAGATACTAACGTACTCACATGCGTTGATGGTGTAATGGTCAGCATAGTTGCCTTCCAAGCAGTTGATCCGGGTTCGATTCCCGGCCAACGCAAGTTTTTACTGTAATGTATTTTCACAGTCTAACTATGCGTTTGATATATAGTTTGGATCTATTCGACCTCCGCTTGTAAATTTTGATTTTTTAATGGAGTAGATTTTATAGAATAATGGGTTATTTCTTACCGCTTGCCATTAAGCTAGATTTAAATAATTATAATTGCCAAAAAAAATTCAGTTGCGAGATTTAAATAATTTTGTAAAGAGATAATATATAAATCTCCTCTTATTTAAATACTGATTCTGTAATGTTAATACATATTGCATGGTTACTGTCAACTAGCTGAATTAGTGCGTTAAAAATAATTTCTAGTCAAAAAGTGCTAAATAGTGTCTCCACAAAAAGGAACACGAATGAAATGTCGTAATTGCCACTACTTTTGTTCATATTTTTGTTGTAAAATGTTAAGAGGGTGGCGAGCAGGAGTGCATTTAATGGAGGTCTTAAAATATAAAAGCCCTGGGTGGCAAGATCTGAGGAGCGTCTTTTATGAACGAGCACATTACATTCACTTTAGAGATACATTTTGGAACAGTGGCGGATCCAGCTCCAGGATTTTTAGGGGGAGGGGGTCATTCCTAAAAAAGTATCTATGCCTACACCTCAAGTCAGAGAAGGGGCGAGCAGGGGCCCTCCCCTGGAAGGAATTAGTTTTTAAGGTACAACATGGTGTTATTTAAGGCAGTTCCTCAACAAATAAATTAAATATACTACTATAAAAATGTGTAATATTTTACAGATAAACATAGAAGGTCGAAAAGGGGAGGCCGGGCCCCTTGATCGCCCTGGATCCGCGAATATTTTGGAACTAATAGCACGACAATTTATTCTCCTGTTACGCAAGATATAAAGACAATATTAGGAGCAAGTAGAACTAGGTCAGTACCAGTACCGTAGGTGCAAAAGGGAATAGCAAACAATTCATTGCGATATGTTTGTGTAGTTTAATCAGAGCATAAATATCTATGTGCAGCCAGTTTCTTTACCAGCAATTGATTTACTTTCTGTGTACAAGTTACATAGGGCCGTTTTTTCTAATGAATTGCGGGCGCATGGGAAGGATGAATGTATTATTTATTGCAGCCCCTGGCATAAATCGTATGAATCCCTCCCTGAGGGTGAAGTTACTTGTAACTGTGAAAGGATGCACAGTAGTAAAATATTTGAGAAATATTTGAAGAGTTGTAAGCCCTTTAAAATAGTCAAAAGAAACACTTTGTTTTCCAACTTAAACTACAATATCCCGGATATTATTTTATGGTATCGGTATTTTCAAAATATCACAAGATTCCATTGATGCCTCTAACAGGAGTGGCCACCTTTTTACTGCTTGCAACGTTTTATAGGAAAGATTTATGTGAACACTTGACGCAACACCCCTAGTTTTTATTTAAAACATGCGGTAAACTTTCAGTTAACGCCACACAGTAGTATTTAGGAGTCAACTAAGTTTAAAAAATTAAAACTTTAAAGGCAACACTCGAATTATTTGAGCTAGTTATCAAGCCTATTTATAACTATGAAAATAAAAATACACTGCGTTGGCTGGGAATCGAACCCGGATCAACTGCTTGGAAGGCAACTATGCTCACCATTACACCACCAACGCACGTACCGTTTACTCTCTTGTCACAGGATGGAAGCAGTACATTAATTCCGAGAAAGGTATACTCCATTTCACATAAGTTTGTGTAAGTATATCTGACAACAACTTATGGCCAACGATTTGTAATATTTTGTTATTTGTGTCACTACACAAGACAAACTTTGCAGTACAAATACTGAAATGGACATATCAGGTTCATTTTAGAGCTAAAAATGTCTTGCATTGTGCAAAAATTCACAAAATACTAAAAAATTATTGCCCATAAGTTACTGTCAAATTTATCTAAACCTATATGAAACAGAGTATATTGTACGTGGCCTAACGTCTAGTCGACAGCAAGGTCATCAGAGACGGTTACACATAACTTATCAATAGAATAAAAACTAGGCTAGGAACCATGGAAATCCGAAATCAGAATAGCTGGAGCCGGGAATTGAACTTGAGTCTCCTCATGAATGCGAGTTCAACGTGTTTCCGATGTGGCAACTGCGAACTCGCTCAGTCGACCCTGACCCTGACAAAATATTACTCGAAGAGAGAGAAAGAGAGACAAAGAGACACAGATACAGAAGCAGAAAACTGGCGCTGTCGCGCAAAGTGGCTGACATCAGGGCCTCGATTAAATACCACCACCTAGGTTATAATTTTTGAAAACCTTGTGCCAAATATTTGGATAAAGTGACACGTTCGTTTAGCATAATATTTTTCACCGAAAAATGTGCGTTTCGACTTCTTATATAGTTAATCAGGAATTCTTCCCTTAGATTAAATAATACCTGTTCCTTAAGGATACCAAATATATTCTAGCTGTCGTATAACTAAAGCGTAATTTATTTAGGATTTTAATTTTATTTAACTATGGATGAACATTATTTTATATTTTAATCTGAACATAGATGCTATCCTTGATGGTACATTTTTAATACTATGGCTAGCAAAATGAAAGAAACATCTGAGAAAGCCTATAAGAAAAAATTGAAATAAACATTGATTGAATAAATAAATAAATAAAATGCGTTCGGTGAAGTATCCATTTTCTCATGCTTCGGTTAAAAAAACTGCATATATAAAAAATTGACGCACATCAGTCTTATTCATTGGGTCGCTGGTGCACCAACTCATTTTTATTGTAAAATACAAAAATTATCATTGTTTCTCATATACCAGCAATTTCTTTCCAAACACAAAACAGTGTGAGACAAGTACAAAGAATTGACAACGAGTACACTTGCTGCGGTAGCAAAATTGAGGAATGAAAAAAGAAAGATTCTTCTGTTTCGATTGGAATATCTTTGATGAGAGCTGCAACTCGTCAGGCCCTCGTATCTGGGATAGGGAAAACGAATAGTCAAAAGTTCCCTTCTCCGAAGACCAAGTTATGAAACGAAATATAAAAATTTTAATAGGCCTAGTAATTATATGAAATAATGCATCTATAGTAATGCATGCCGTTAACAAATAGTATTATTTGGTTTGTAGTAAGAACACATAATGACTGAAAATGAAAATGTGCTAGGTTGCATGTTCCGACGTTGGTAATAGGGAGGGGGTAATTGTAGCCTACCTACTTCCTGCGTCTCCGGCGAAAATATGGTCCTCGTTGTTTAGCATGGGAGTTATGACTCTCTTATGTTATGCTCTATGTCCTTAGTGCCAGATTGCTGGGCTTGTAAACACGCCAACGGCTATACCGCAGAAGTTTTTCGCAGATCCTCGCTATGTGTAGACAAGTAGTGTTCTGCCTCGTTGTTCAATAACAAATACCTTATGACTCCAATATGAATCAAACCTTATTTTTTATGTACTACACCCAAATGTCCCTAAAAAAAAACTCAACCATTGGGTTTTTTGATAACACTATGAGAAAAGCATCGTCAGCAGAGCTTTTCACTTCTTTTTATTTCTACATTAAAAAATATCTAACTCACTCTCAGTTGCTGTCGCTCGTCTCCACCCCCCCCCCCTTCTTTCGTCATGTCTTCCCTTCACCAGTTTCTTTTGTAACGTGAACGAGACGAGGTTTGAAGAGATTCTCGAGATGACTTTCTTCCCCTCGCATCCTCGGTACGTTTCTTTTTATTCCGAGGAAAACCACTCCCGTGAATCGATAAGCTTGATTCCTCTTTTATCCTCCGCAGCGAGTAATTTTCTGCTGGAGGACCTTCGTCGTGGGGACGTCGTAGGTTGGTGCAGCAGCGGGCGTCACCAATAACACGGAGTCATACCGCGTTAACACTTATTCGCAGCAGAAAACTTTACTACAGACGGTTCAGGATAAAGTGAGCACTAAACATAGCCCCGCTAAATTTCTATTTCCAGCCATTTCATATATTTCCGTGCGGGAAGTGTCTAATCTCTCGGGACAGGTCACTTGATGTTTGCGCGCGTAAGGTAAATTGCGCAGTCGGAAGGAACCTATTTCGTTTGATAAACATGTTAAAAATGTATTTTGTAGAACATAAATATGTTGAATTCAGTTTATTTTAGTTCAGTATTGTTCCATTTAAATGAGAAATTTCACGGAACTAAATTTGGCAATTCGATGCCAACCGTGCAACAAGTAAGGTAACTATCGTTAATGGTAAATTATATGAAGAATCGGCTAGTGATTTTTCTCAATGGTAAAATTCTTAGTGCTCACTTTATCCCGAATGACCTATAGCGGCGGTTATATTACGATGGCATAGTGCACAATTCAGCGTTAAAAGCATCTGTTTAAAACGGCACGTTTCTCGAAGTCAAAATGCGAAAAACTCGTAAAACAGCGATCCTAGACAATAGCTTTTGCCAGCTTTCCGAGAAAAAAAATCTTCTCTAGTAACGTATTGAATAAAAAATAGAAAATTCGTACAATTAATTGCGCCGGAACGGATTACGCTTAACAAATGCAGCATTCTGGGTAAATGTTTGCTTATAAAGTTGGCGTACATAATTATCTAAGGCTGTTATTTTGTAGTTTTCCCATATTGATTTTCAAAAACGTGTGTATTTAAAATTTTGTTTTAAATGTTTATTTATCGACCACGCACTCTTAAGACTCCCCTATACTCCTGATGTAAAAATTATTGGTTTTCAAGTCGTAAAATTTGTTTGAGAGTATAAATCAAAACTGTTTGTTTGTAGAACCAGTTTTATGTATATGGTCTTTAACATTTTTGCGCTAAATTTACATTACTTGTTAAATGCAATCCGTATGCAGTGATAAGAGTAAAATTAGTGTACTATATTTATCACCGTTTATAAATAGAATTTACCGGATATAGAAAATTTAGCGTAAAAATGTTAAAGAACATATTCATTAAACTGGTTCCACAAGCAATAGTTTTTATTTAGACTCACAAACATATATTACGACTTGAAGACCAATGTGATCAGTACATCAGGAGCATAATGGATTCTTAAGAGTTAGTGGACGCTAGTTTTTTTTTTTTTTTTTTTTTTTTTTTTTTTTTTTTTTTTTTTTTTTTTTTTTTTTTTTTTTTTTTTTTTTTTTTACGTTTGAGGCACGAAAACGTGGAAGGCGATAAGTCGAATATAACCCGTGCGTCAAACACCCCATCGCCTCTATGCGCGAAGGACTGAACTAGCGTGCAGTGTTCTCGTAGAATGCGTTTTTCAATGGGACTTAATGCTATGACCCAGTTATTTATTTAATAGTAACTACGCTGTAAAGTCCAATGTAGGTTTCTATGTTTTGGTTTGATGATTACGGTTGATATTATCTTAGCTACAGCAACGTAAAAAAGACATTCTTTGCACTTTTGAGGAACTTGGAAATCATGCTTTTAATTAACGGACGGCATTTTTAAATTCACATGGACATAGTTTGAAGTGGGTCTCCTTTTCGTAGATAAGTTCATTGGAAACATTTTAAATATTTATACAAGAAAAAATACTTCTCGTACCTCGCTACAACACGTCTCACGCGCCAGGTCCACTAACTCTAGGGTTTCAGGCGCATGCATGCAGCCCGCATTAACGCCGTATAAATCAAGGCTAATTATATTTTCGCTATAGCAATAAGAGTAAGAGTATTACACTTATCAATAATATTTTCGTGGTTTTTAAGAGACACAGTCGTTCCTATTTCCACTGCGTTCGCCGAAGTCAAGTATAAACAATGGTTGACTACAAATTTTACAAAACTTTCTCTCGTATCACATTGATAATGTAACCGTTTGTTATACATTATTTTGCAGGACGCAGCGAAGATAAGAACAATTGTATCATTTTAAAATTCAATATTTTCTTTTAATGGAAAATTATTTTGTATTTTGTTTTTATATGTGTCAAATCACAGCATACAACATTGTGGTACATTTTTTTTTTTCAGTTTGGTATGTCAGTTGGTTTTAGTGGCGTGCATAAAACCGTACAGTGCAAATGTTGTCGTTTACGACTCATTACGCAAAAACTACGAGAGACATAAAAATTTCGTAAAAGGAAAATTTAGTCACAATTTATGACAAAATAAGAAAAAAATATCTGGTTCAAAAAATACAGATAATAAAAGACGTTGAAAACTTAGGTGACCCGCCCCCCTTAAGTCACGAGGTTAGCCTGGAGAGGGAAAACCGTCAGCTAAAGGCTTCACACAGTAACGGGAGTAGAGTTAAATAAATATCGAATGAGGACGGCTGTCCAACAGTCAGGGTATCGCACCACGGATGCAGATTTAATACTGGGCACCTGTAAACATCTGCTTGCCCTGGAGAATGACGTGGAACGAGACCCTACAATGTAGAAGCACCGGAACGAGAAGAACGGGGAAACGGGAGATCCCCGAGAAAACCCGCCGGCCAGCGACATCATCCGGCAAGAACCCCACACGTGAAAAATCCGGGAGATCGACCTCGCCGGTGATCGAACCCGAATTGCATTGGTGGGAACGTAAGAATGAGTGATCTGACCACTCGCCCGCTGCGCCTACATACTTGGGTAGATATTTCAAGCGTCCGATCACCGATCAGTCTCGAGGCCCTGAATAAATTTTAGACATTAACCTCAGTGGCGACTCGTTGGTTGTTGCCAGGTAGGGCTGCAGTTGCCAAGAGCTGTACAGTGTTGTGCGCTGGTTCACTCTACAGCCACTGACACGCTGATGTGCAGGTGTTCCTTACTACTGAGTGCTCACAAAACATCAAGTAGCCAGCAAATACTTCATGCTCGTTGGTCTACGGCGCGTTCATCAAGAGTGTACAGTTCCGACTATCTGCGTTGGCAACAACCCACGAGCCGCCACTGATTAACCTGGCGATCTAGAACACCTGACCTCGTGACTGAGCTAACTTACCTAACCCTAGCAAATTACTTAATATAACCACCTAAGGAACACTCGAATATTGCTATGCTAGTTTCACGCCTATATCACACAACCGGGGTCACTGTTTGTTTGGTAAGGATACACTGAAAACATTACGTATTTTTACTACACCAATGAATAGGAGAGTTCAGAAAAACAGGTATTGTAGCATTGTTTCCTATACATCAATGGAAGCATTCCTTTTAGTACAGAATGTGTCAGTACAGCGGTTACAAACTTTCAAGAGAGATAGACTACACCCAGACGATGGGAAATCACTAGAGACCTGAAAAATTTGCGTTTTCATTTAAGCGCACACTAGAATTCAAACAACAGTAAGCTCAAGTCGCTGTTGCAATTTGCCCTAGAGTTACCTAACACCTTCTGGAGAGCGCTAGACTAACAATAAAGAAGCAACAACTGGTATCGCTGTGTCAGCGAACATCCAGTGAGTAACTGCTGTCTGACTGAGGACACATAATCTTGGAGGCTAGCCGGCACGTCAGTAAACCCACGAATTTTTCACGTCTCTAGAAATCACATAGCAATGCTTGGTCGCGTTTCCTGCGACACAAAACACAAGAAAGAAAGGACAGGAACAAGAGGAGAAAACATGTTTATTATTCTTAAGGCCGTGATATTTCATTTATTTCAAACAATTACAAATAACGCAAATATTTTTTTAACCAAATGCTTAGGAAAAATTTGAGAGTGTGTACAGTCGTGCGATACACAATTTTGCCAGATGGTTTTGTTAAAATAATGTACCGTTTGCCAGCAAAAAAAAAAATGTATTTTGCTTCATTTTGGCTTATTTTGACAACAAAATATGTGCTATTTCAGGGACAAATATCTAAAAATCTGTTTGGTGTATTACAACAGCAAAATTCAGATACATAAGATATATTAGATATATAAGTGTTGAAACTGCCAGAATGAATTTTTCATACATGTATTAATTTGCTTTAAAGAAATATTGTTTTGAAACCACTGCAAAACTAAAGAGTGAGGCCTTAATACAGCAAAAAAAAAAAAAAAAAAAAAAAAAAAAAAAAAAAAAAAAAAAAAAAAAAAAAAAAAAAAAAAAAAAAAAAAAAAAAAAAAAAAAAAAAAAAAACTAAGAAAAAAGAACATAAAGAGACATCGATGTTCATCACCAGCCAAATTCTTCCCAGCATTTTTGCTATATTAGGATTAATAAACATGTTTTCTTCTCTTGTCCATGTCCTTTCTTTCTTGTGTTTTGTGTCGCCATTACCACGCCAGGAAAGCGTTTCCGACCAAGCATTGCTATGTGATTTCCCATCGTCTGGATGTACTCTATCTCTCCTAAAAGTTTGTAGGCTCTATACTGATACACTTTGTGTATATGATACTGTCAACGTATATTGTTATCAGACTCGTATTGTAAGAATACTGATCGTTTGCCCCATCTACAAACTGAAGTGGTCAGTTTCTCTATGGGCTAGAAACTTTCAACACTGTTTAGGAATTTTTACAGTATCGCCTTAAAACACTGATGCTATCTTGCAAGAAATGTTACGTGAAACTGTGCGAAAAAAAAATCCACTTTTATGTGACACATTGGAAACATGTTCACAACAGATCAGCACAAATGCAAAGGGACAATATAAAATTGCCTTTCAGTATGCTTACTGAATGGTATTAGTAGCTCATGCAATGTGATTCTGACTCCTAAGATATAATTTTACATACAGGCCTAAGATTTTTCGACGAGGTATGAATGTTACGTTCGGAAGGGTGGAAGGGGAGGATAATGCTACCCTGAAATTCGACTTTGGAACACCATTTCCTTGAAGAAAATAAAAAACTACTTGACTTTCAATTGTTTTGAAGCTATTTTGTTTGTTGTTGCTTGTGTCAAGTTGTATGTTATATATACTGCAGTTCATTTAACGGATAATTAAAAACGTATTTTCGATCTACCTTTTCCATAAGCTATCATCATGCAAAATTAACACACTCCCGCCCTTATTCATCCTGTATAGTGAACGTTTATAAGAGAAAGCTTGGTACTCAGGTTCCTCCTTTCACGGGTAATTAACGTAATCGCCATGAAACCTGGTTGTAAGCGGAGTGTCCGCGTGACAATAAGCGCTTGGCAACTGTCCAACTGATTAAGATTACCGTAGACATACTATCTCGCAAATCAGGCGTGGCGGTCGTTCCTTCAGAAGGAAATAACGTAGTTTGTGTGCGGGAAATAAAGACAGAAAAAATTATCTACTAGCCGCATTTGGAAACGCCCAAGGAGATCCCTGCTTGAGTTCTTGTCTAGCCTTGACTATGGAAGTTTTTAACACACGTCAGTTAGGTTTAACTGGAATTATGCTAACCGTCCTTCTTATAACCTCCTCGTCGTGAAGCTGTGCAACGGCGGCATTTATTAACAGCAAAAAGCTGCATGTAATTTCCCGACCGAAACAAAACCAACACATATTTGAATATTCTATTAAAACTATATAACATTGCGGTTTGAAACTAATTAAGAATGGAAGTGAATTTTTCGGAGTGGATAAAAAAATTTAGACACTTTTTAAATATTGACATTTAAGTAATTAAACGAAGGCTGAATTACAAACAAAATAAAAATAATAGTATAGACCTATACATTTTGATGATAGCATGCCCCTTACAATACGTAATATATAGCGTAATAAAATAACAAAAATATTGGAGTTAATATTACCCTCATTCCGCCTTCTCCATCACATATTCATAAAGGAACTGGAATTAATTGAATATCGGACTGCATATGTGCCGGTTTTGAGGATAGTCGTTATCTCTGTCAAATATGGTGTTCAGAGGAAATTACCTATCCTGACTATGCGTCTCAGTCCATTTTGCAAGGTAGATTAAATCAACTTGTACCGTCACCGTTTAAGTTCGGGGCGTGGGCACTAATAATGTAAGGATTAATGAGGTCAGTCCACGTTTTAATTCGGAAGCTTCTGAAAGTGTCTGCTAGAAAATGATATTCTGAGACCGGTTGTCCTTTTTTAAGGACAGTTGTGTCTTTACAATTCAGCTTAGTGGGCGAACTGATTGAAGAATATCGTCGGAGTCTATAAGAAAATAATTCGGTCGGGTAAATAAACAGAAACAACTCGAAACTTCCATTAATGCATGGTGTTCCCTGAAATTCTGTTTTGGAATCATGTAACGTTTCCTTGTTTTACAGAGAGTATGTTATAATTGTTCCTGACCTGAATGCAGAAACTTCCAATACCACATTTTTTTATTTTTATTTATGATAGAATATAAAGGTGGCATAAGTAAAGTTGCATTGAAATATAAAACGACAAAAGCACGCAAACAAAGATATTGGCTCTGGTTGTGTGCGGTATTCAGTGATGGGAAAGGGGAGGGGGGAGGTAGGCACTAAATGCATTGTTAAGAGGACTGTGTACTTAGCCGTTGGACGGTGATGTGGCAAGTCACGCGAATATTTTTTTACGCGAAACCGCCGAACTTATTCTTATTGTTGTTATCTATGAAAAGAACACCCACTTGAAACTACGTATGACACTTTTTGAAAATTCAGTATGCTTGTTAGTAACATGATTTTTGGGCCTCTGAAAATGGCTAAAAACTGTTTTTTTTTTTTAGACTGCTGTAACTCTGAAAATACAACATGAATCCGTCTTTACTTCATACTATGCAAAAATAAAATTACAGGGTCACCGCTTGAAGTCCCATAGGAAAAATAGTTCTACGAAAACATTGCACGCCAGTTTAGCGCGCTTGAAATAGAGACCATGTGCCTATCGTTGAGAGTGGTGAACTGGCTTATATCGCTCCGCTGTTCCCGCGCGTCAGACGTGGAAATTTCGAACCAGTACACAGTACTCTTAAGAGGCTGCGTCACCTCTTTTGTTACTAATATTCATTTTCGTTTAATAAATGAAGAACGTGATGAATAACTGGCAATGTTTCTTTATAGAAACATTACATTTTACTATTCGGTGCGCATAAATGGATGAAATCGATGCTGGGAGTTATTTAGTGGTTGTTATTTGGTGAGAGAGAATATTTATCTTCAAATTTAAATTATGTTAATTATTTCATAGTTACGCTTTCTTTTTTCGAATACAATGTACGTAATGAAAGGTAAAGTAATTAGCTACGTTCCTACTGAAATATTTTCAGTTAAAGCCAAATTTTTAATCAGGAAGGAATTAAGAAAATCCATCATAATAAGTGACACAGGCTCTAAAGACTATCAGCTACTACAAATTAACAATACAGGTGATATATACTGTCTGTGTTCAGACATAAGTCATAAATACCTTAAACCAACATGATGCACGCTAGTCGTAGTTTTAATTGCTAACCGTTACTTTAATTATGTCTATCTGCATATCACATTGAATCAGCCTTCCTACGTTCTCAAATTATGAATGATATCCTTTATTTTTTTTTTAAATTGTTGCCAAGGTTACCAGATTCATTTCATCACCAGAAAGTAAGTCTGCAACGTTGTCCAATTTTTTAAATTGCATACTTAATATGTTCCTAATAAAAATGAAAAGTGCTGTTAATGCAAACATGTTTGTCACTGTCGGCATTAACATTTTTGATCGAACTACGCGACTGTATAGCAATATTTCTATTCCTTAATAGAACAACGGTATGCCACAAAGCAGTACAATAATATATAATATAAAAATAATTGGGTGCTTGCAAAGAAAATTGTCACGAGACTAACACCAGTTAGACAAATCTCTATTAATTACAGGCCTACCTTACCATTTCATCCTTCGAAAAATCTGTTCTGATGAACGTTTAACGGAAAATGTTACTATAGTGTAACAGATTACGAAATATTTTGGACATACCTCATTGCAGCAAATGGTGTCTCACAGAAAACCAGAGAGTCTGTAACTCGCCCCTATTGTAAGAGTCGTTCAAAAATAACATTATTATAGCGTAGTTAACGAAGAGGGAAAATACTTTTGGAGCTCGGAAATCAATTTTTTTTGTTCACGTGACGCAGCAACTTCCGACAACCGACTGGACTTCCCGGGAAGTTCTAGTTTCCCTGTAGTTCACAGAAAAAAAAATCCGCGTTTACTAACAGGAAGTTTCCAACATTATGTGTCAGGCTGTGAGTTAGTTACATATCAAACTGTCGGTCAATGTGTCGTGCCTCAGTTAGTCTGCTGGTAAATGAAGTATTTTCGAAATCAACATTTGAAAAAAAAAAATCCAATAAAAATTCATTCCTCTTTAGTTTACGTGTTTTGACGTAAACAGTATTTAGAACAGGCCTACTTCTAAATCAGGATAAAATAAATAATTTAAATTCAAATACTCCCCACTCCTCGCAAGTACAAATACAAGGCTAAGGTTTGTAAGAATAGGCTTTGTAGTTCTATGTTCTATAAAGAATATCTTTGCTTGGTGTCTAAGGATTTCCTTTGTAAAAGTACAAAACAAGTTAGTGTAATTTTAAAATAAACGTAACCAAAAATCAATTTTTTTTTGTTACATACTCATTGGCTTTAACAGTCGTAATTCTTTGTTAATTTCTCAGTTATACGTGGTAGTCATATGACTGCTAGCTACCAGCTCAGAGGCTAAGTTTATTTTAAAACAAGTGAGTTCAAAAGAATAAATATTGTTAAGAAGAACGAAAATAAGTATTTACTGGTCAACTCTCCCATATCAATAGTCTTGGACTTAGCCCCTTTTTCTCCTCTCACACACTTTTTTCTTGGACTTTTTAAATGAACGATGGATATGGAAACAAAAACAAAAATAACTGTGGTGACATCATAAGTTCAGAAAGTAATATTTTTGTACGCTTCACGGGTTGGTTAAGCATTGGCGTATCAGAAGACGCGGTTAATTATTTATACGAGATGATAAAATATGTCTTCAGTTGACGATCCACCATGGAGAGACCTACGTCGTGTGGAAATGTTCCAGTGAACTATTTATGTCTACATGTTGGTCGGAACTCCATTGATGAAAGTTAGTTTAGAACTTTTTCCAAATAATTTTCAATTTGTACGTTTTCCGTCGTAATTTTTTATGAAAAGTGAAAACTAGTTTTTAATGCGTTATCAATTTGTTACAACGCCACTGTCTTGGGTAATTTATTTTTGCAGGGATTTCACACACACACTCATATATAGAGACATACAAAATTCGCGTTATTTTCTGACAGCTAACTAGACTCCAAGTGACTATAGGCTCGTCCGACGTCTCCCGCTGGCCGATATTGTCGTAACATGCCGCATAGAATGCTTACACGGTAGAGAGGCCAATCTGTGTAAAGACGTAACACACGTAAATGACAACACATAAAATTTCGTGGCCAAATGAATCGCAGATTATACTCTATTATGTATAGGAAAGTGAAGTTTAGTCTGATACCAAATGAAAACGCGAATTTTTCATGTATCTACTCATATATTCGTACACGTGTACATACGTATACCAGCGATAGTAATCAGTCAATGCCAACTTAAAAAAAATACACGGAGAATAAACCTTAGCTACAGTACAGTCTACTACAGGTTAGGAATCTCATAGTTATTAGTTTAACAAGGGACAATTTTCAACGCTAGTTGCGCAAGTATACTCTATTTTGCATAACTTTAGGCAAATTTGACAGCTGATTTTGGGCAACTTCGGATGCAAAATAAAATATTTCCCGAAATTTCTCCATAAGCACTATTATAATGTTCATCACTTACAGATAACCAGCGCTCCTAGCGGAAGAAACTGTCCTTCACCAAACTAACGACCTTGAGCTTCTTAACCTGTAGAAGAAAATCTTAGCACCGCTAACCTCAGAACTAAGGTTAATTCAACTACGGGTTAGGAAGATCACTGTTAAAAGTTTGTCACAGGGAACATTTCTGCCGCTTGAGCGCTATTATCGGTAAGGAGTGCAAACTGACCAATTACAGAGCTTTCCTGAATTTTAAGTTACAATAAGTTAATCAATTAAAATGCAAAATTGGTTTCTTTTCACTTTAAATTTAAATTAATTGACTTCTACCATTTCCAAGCCTGTTTAAATTAAATTTAACTGCGGTTTCGTTTTTAATTTGGTCCCTTAGGGATAGCAGCGGCAGAATGTTTCCCTGTACCAAACTCTCCCACAAGAAAACCTATTTTCTTTCCAGCTTGTACTAGAATTTACCTTACTTGGAACCCACCCACACTTCGTCCCTGCACCCGTAAGTTCTCTTCATAATCGCAGACATGAAATTGGCCCCTTGCCGTTAACCTGCGCTACAAGTGTTGGGATTGTCCCTTGACAAACTAATAACATAGTGCTTCCTAACCTGTGGTACAATTAACCTTACACAAGCCTATAGGGACAGGTTTCAACTAAATGTCTACATGGTCAAAGTCCTTAAATTCATAGCGCTTCTTTATTTGACTGGACCAATAATGTTTTTGTACGTTACTAGTGAATGTATTTAATTCATAATATGGTCAAATAAACAATAATTGTTGGTTGAGGTGCAGTGTTTTGAGAAATCCGCCGGCAGAAAATATTTTCACGATGTTTCGCTGTCCCTACCCATGCCTTGCCGATGCGAGAGACACGATATAAAATTGATAAAGTAAACGATGGAGCTATAAGGGCGACTCATATCGCCACAACGAGCCAGTCGCTGAACTAGCGTGTCTGCCGAACCATTTTTACTACGGGACTTAAAGGTGTACCAATATAATTTTATTGGAGGAAAGTCTGTAGCAAAATTCATTGCACTTTTCTATCTGAGTTTCACATACTGTACATATCCGGTTAGTACATTTTGAAGAACGTAAGTTTGAAAAGACAGTTTTTTTTCTATCTTGGAGTCTTAGCAATGCCATCCTGCACTTGTTTGAATAGTGTTTTATTTTCGTACATTGGCACAACGAACTCACGTGGAATAGTTGGAGGGGTGGACGCATTTCCTTGCGCATTACAGTGTATTTGAAGCGCGTGGTAGGCGGCGTCTTTAAGGGCGTTGGACCCGTAAAAATTAAAAAAATATATATATATATATTTGTACCAAACACTGTTCAACTTTTACACATCACATAACATGTCATTTCTCGAAATAAAAAAATTAGGTCCCATAGTTTTAGCATAATCACCTATGAAAGTCACTTGCAGAAACAAGATATGGTAATTCATACTGATACTTAGTGATGTGAGCTACTTCCAAGACACTTTTGTAAACATAAAGAGATACATTTTTGTATTTTTTAAAAATTGATGAAAATGAGTATATTTTTGTATAACTTTGACTTTTGGCTACTACTGAAATTTGCAAAACTAACTTTTGTCAAACATGTCATAAAATGCATTAGGCCTAATACACTGATTTTCAGTTCCTGTAATTTTGAATTCATTAGTTAACTACTTTTTTATTTTGGCTACACCGCAATTGCCATTTTGTGATTTTGATAGGTGATAATGCTAAAACTATGGGCCCTAATTTTATTTTATTTGGGGAAATGACGTGTTATCTGATGTGTAAAAGTTTAACAGTGTTTGGCACAAATATAAAAATTTTTAATTTTACGGGTCCAACGCTTTTAAGGGCTTGGACTCGAGTTTCTACATGTTTAACGATAACTATTTTTTAAAATCATAAACGGAAGCCGAAATTGTAAAGTCACTTTGTAACATTGTTATAACTGGTTTTCACTATGTACTCTGATTTTGCCGAGACAAAACACAGCTTGATAGTAGCTAATTAGTAATTAGTTAACTAACGAAATTTCCTCACACGTGATAAATTAGCTAAAATATTTATACCATTTGTCTCAAAAAATTACATTACATAGTAAAACTAATTTGCAACAAAGTTACAAAGAAAGTTTACGATATCGGCTTTCGTCTTGCTTAAAAATATAATTCTCTCGAAAGCGGAGAAACTCAGGGCCCATATCTTTAAGGGCGATAAATAATAATTTTATCAAATAGTGTTAGTTTTGCAGTCGATAAGTGTGAGTAAAATTTCCTCTTAGAAAATAATTTTAGCTCTGATAGTTTTATCATAACGATGCGTTGAAGTAAAAATTTATTTATTACGCTGCTATGCAAATAACCTACTTAAATAAAATAATTCGCCATGAACTTACCTCCCATGAACTATGCAATTAAACATATAATAACCAACAACGTAATATTTCGAATTAAAAATAATAGTAAAATTACAGAAGAAACCTTGCAAATTCAGCACTTTTTTAAATAAAAAATAGTTTTTTGATATTTTATTACGTAGTTCATGGTATGCTATTTCGCTGTGAATTATTTCACTTACGTAAGTCAATTAGTTTTCACTATTTGCGTGGCTAACATACAAATTTTGACTTTGACGTTACGTTATGAGAAAACTATGGGCGTTAAAATTGTTTTGTAAGAGGAAACTACACTCACAAGTATCTTAAGAAAACACAATTTCATTTAATATAAAGTTATGATTTTATTGTACTTGAACGCCGTAGTGGCTAATTGTACTACAGGTTAGGAACTCGGTGCTTTCCGTCCGGCCGGGGACAATTTCCGTTGCCAGTTTGCGGTGGTGTATATGTAAGGTGTCATAAATATGTTGGCGCTTAATAAGATAACGTCCTTCATTTGCGATGTGCTGTTTTGCAGCCGAAGTCTGTCTAAAAATGCCAGTACCCATTTTACAACTTACCGTCACCAACGCACGTATCTAAACTTGCCAATAAGAATTTCTATTATCTTCCTAACCTGCGGTAGCAATTACCTTAACACTGTTAAGCTTAGTTCTACTTCAAGTTGGAAAGATCATTGTCGAACGTTTGGCACAGAGAAAATTTCTGCCGCTTGAGCGCTGGTATCGCTAATGTGTGCAAACTGACCAATCACAGAGCTTTCCTGAAATCTAAGTTACATTAAGTTGATAGGCTAAAGCGCGAAATCGGTTTATTTACACTTTAAAAATAAGTTAAATGACTTCTGTCATTTTGAAGCCTATTTAAATATTGTTTTACTACAGTTTCGTATTTTTCTGGTAACTTAGCGATAGCAGCGAATCTAGCGGCAGAAATTTTCCCTGTACAAAACTCTCCCATTAGAAATCACATTTTCTTCCTAATCTGAAGTAGCAAGAACCTTAACATTGTCAACAAAAACAATTCTTCTAATCCAAGATGGCGGAGACTGTTCCCTTACTACAGTTCTCAGGTGTGCCAACCGCCTGCTGCTCGTGACGGCACGAATCAAGTGCACGAAGGCCATCCTCCGGTCGTGACTCGCCTGTTGCGTAGGACGTGGTGAACCATACTGTTGATGATTCGTGCTTGACATGGCACTTTTGAAATAACCCTTGGGGAAATTCCATGGCCATAACCGCCATGTTCGATGTACGCGCTGGCTGACATAAAAAATTAATTAAGTTGGCAGGAGTAACTAAAATAGTTCCTTTCCTTAAGGGCGAGCGGGCCAGCGCCTGATCTATTACCTCATGATTAAGGGTCTGAAAAATTCGCATTTTGTTTTGGGCACAAGCTAGAATCTAAACAATTGTACCTTCGGGTCACTTTCGCCCTTATTTGAAGGGGCCACGGTGGTCGAGTGGTCAGACATTCGCCTTCCACCAAGGCGATCAGGGCTCGATTCCCGGCGTGGTCGGTCCCCGGATTTTCGCATGTGGGAATCGTGCCGGACGATGCCGTCGGTCGGCGGGTATTCTCGGGGATCTCCCGTTTCCCCCGCCCCTTCATTCCGGCGCTGCTCCATACCCACCTCATGTCTCACTCTTTCATTCGCGTCATTATTTGACTCTTCATATAGAGTGAGGGGCGTTAACCAGAGGAGGGGGGTATCAGGATACATCCCCCTCCCCACGAAATGAAATTAAACTGCTCGAAGATAAAAAAAAAATCGCAGTGTTATATTCACAGTTTAGGTACGAAAACTGCTAAAATTACATCAATTTCCGCTTCATGGCGTGTGGTAGATGTCCCCTTCTTACGTTCTGAAAATTCTCAAGTTGGTATCCCCCAACAAAAATTTTAGCTACGCCATTCCTGAGTCAATAAAAAAAATTCTAATCCAATAATGTGGTATCACTGTATCAGCGAGTAGCCAATGAATAGTTTTCGTCTACCAGAGTACACTATTTTTGACGGCTAGCCGACAGGTCAGTGAACCCTCGAATTTTTCCGGCCTCTACTCAAGATTATAGATAGTTAGAGATGATGGTATATCGCGAAAATATTTTGTATCAACATACCCTTGAAACAGCTGTAGTTTCTTGCAACATGTGTGACTGGGTTGCATACGTCTGGCGCAACGCAACTGTCTGCAAACCAATAACGGGCATAACTAGGGGACCCTTAATTTACGCGAAAAAATAATTTGCCCCACTTTTTTTTTAGTGACTTACGTGCACATCTTCAGCGCTGCTTCATAATCAGAGATTGGACGTCTTAGCTCTGACGTGTCTTGGTGTTTTACTGGCAAATCACAGACTTGTGACGTTTTATTGTGATTGGCGAAGTCAAATGAGAGACATCGCTTTACAAAGACACGCTGCCAATAACCATGAAGTAGAACTGAAGATGTGCACGTAAGTCACTGAACCAAAGTGGGGCAAAATTCTTTTCGCGAAAATCAAGGGTCCCTAGGCATAACATTTTACAGTAATGGGATTTATATTGGCTTAGTCAAATAGGGTAACAGCTCCATGTCCAAGCGAAAGCTGGTAATCTTTTGGTAAGCTGAGCGTACGTTTAAACCCAGCAAACAGTCAAGTTTTCCCACGGTAAACAATCATTAGAGACCCGGATATTTCGCGTCTAAGGTTCTACCCGCAAACCACAGACATGTGGTGTGGCACAGTCAAATGAGCCACGTCTGTGCAATAATACATTCTGTCAGTAACCATGAAGCACAGCTTCATATGTGCACATAAGGCATTGAAACAAACTGTTGCAGAATTGTTTTCGAGAAATAATCGTGGGCTTTTTAAATAAAGACGCCTTCAGAAGAATAGCAGAGGGAAGATGATTCTTGACACACCTAACAAGAAAGCTGTACCAACTGGTAGGTCATATACTCCGACACGATGGACTATTGAAGAATATAATCGAGGGAACAGTACATGGCGCTATATACAGAGAAAGACCTAGGGAGAACAAATATCGGAAGACATGAGTCGTGGTTCACATTGCAGATTGAAGAGGAATGCAGAGAGGTGGGAAGAATGGCGAGCTGCTGCCAAGAAATCTCACGGCTGTTGACTACAGACTGCCAGAGAGAGACAGAGAGACGTCAGACAAGGCAAAAGTCTCTCCACGTGCACCTTGGAGATGTATATTATTCCTGGCCCACTACAATAAACATCGTCGCTCGGGTATTGGCAGAAATCACCACCGGGAGTCAGTGAGAGGACTTGTTAAACAAGACCGGCAGCATTCGTATTCAGCCCAAGTCCTTCTGATGCGGGCGAGGCAACAGAGCTCTCCTGGTTGCGAAACTCAATATCAAATACCAAACGTACAGTGACCGATAACTAGAGGCATGCAAAATTCGCGTTGTTTTCTGACAGCTGACTAAACTCCAAGTGACTATAGGCTCGTTCGACGTCTCCAGCTGGCTGATATTATCGTGACTTTCCGCGGAGAATGCTTACACGGTAGAGAGACCAATTTCTGTAAAGACGTAACACACGTAAATTACAACACATAAACTTTCGTGGCCAATTGAATAGCAGATTATGCTCTTCTATGTATATGAAAATGAAGTGTCTGCTACCAAATGATAACGCGAATTTTGCATGTCTTTGCCGAAGTACAGGCGTTTTCAAAAACTCGCGAGGGTGGGATGGGTAGTACAAAATTTCAGCGTGAGGTTTGTAAAACTAACCAGGGTAATGTTTACACGCGTCCAACTACTCAAGCGAACAGCTTCTTATCTACTCATCGCTACCCTGCTCTCAAGTAGGATATAAGCGGCCATTAGCAGGTGAAAGTTGCTATTTGCCACGAAAATAATGTTAACAGTACGCATAACCAAAACCATAACGATGTAAATTTGAATGCACAATGATATTGGCTTTTAGGTATCAGCTGCATCGAGGTCAAAGTTGGTTTCGATGTTTCGGCAAGCGTTGCTCTTGCCATCTTCAGGGAACTAGTTCGAAGCTGTTACCTCAAGACGATTGACTCCCAAAAGCCAATATCTTACAGACAATGGCCGTTAAATTTTGCGGACTTTATTAAACGCCCAATTGAAGAAGCAAGTACGAAACGAATACAATATGTAAAGTCACTAATATTTGGTGAAAAGAATCGTGCACCACCTGTTTCACTGCCTTATGAGCACTTATGCAGATCTGCTTCATGGTTATTGGTAGTGAGTTACTTTGAGTAGATGTATCACTCATTTGACTGAGCCAATCAGATTGAGATTATTGCGACACTACGCGTCTGTGATTTATCAGTAGAACCTCAAGACAAGTGACAGATAAAACATCAGATCACTGACTATGAAGCAGCTGCAGATGCGCACATAGATAGCGACTGGAAATTCTCGCGTAAAAATTTTTGCATCAGTTTGGTTCAATGCCTTACGTGCACATTTCCAGCTCTGCTTCATGGTCAGTTATTGGTCTACACGTCTACGTGTTCTACCCGCAAATGACAGCCGTGCGTCGTCGCAGTGGTCTTGTTTTTATTGGCACAGTCAAATGAGAGACGGAACTGCACAAACACACGCTGCCAATTGCCGTGGATTATATAATGGTATATCGTGAAAATTTGTTGTGTCAACATATCCTTGAAGCCGCTGTAGTTTCTTGCAACTTGTGTGATTGGGTTACATACGTCTGACGCAACGTAGTTGTCTACAAACCGATAACAGGCATACCAGTTCAATAGAGGGATTCTTATTGGCTCAGTTAAATAGGATAACAGCTCCACGTACAAGCGAAAGCCGATAATCTTTTGATAAGCTGAACGTGCGTTGAAACCCAGCAAACAGCCAAGTTTTCCCGCGATAAACCATCATCTGTAATAATAGCTGAAGTTGTGAACGTAAGGTATTGAAGCTAATTGCTGCAAAAATCTTTACGCGAAAATGTCCGGTCTCTACACATAATGCATTAAAACGAGATAGTCCAAAATTATTTTCATGAAAAATCAGTCTCTCTATCAGTAGTATGATTATGCCGGTTCTGGGACATGGAGCCGGTGTGAGGCACCCGCCCAAGTGAGGCACCACCCGCCATGTTGTGACGTCACGGCCCCGACCGCCATGTTGGATGACCGTGACCTTAACCTTGACCTTGAGTGTCAAATTACCAAAATTTTCAAAAATTTCGGAAATTTCAAAAAAATTTCAAAAATTCAAAA